>OVAN01011339.1:0-14802 GCA_900406275.1 Anastatica hierochuntica
ATATTGAAAGTTTAGATTTGGCTTTCTAAAAGACGTAGATTGCCTAACAAGATTTGGAATTCCGATTCAACTTGGCCATTTTTTGGCAGAAGCTAACATCTCTTTTTCGTAGAACAAAATTTTAAATATATATTTAAAATTTTTTAAACAAAAATAAAAATACAAGTATGTTGATATGAGTATTTGTTTGACCTTTCCTACTTTTTACAATTTTTTGGACTTGTAAAACTATTTTTTCATTTATTTTAATAAATGAAAGGGCAATAAAGGAAAAACTGGCACAAAAATGGTTTTATCCTATAAGGACAATGATATCGTTTTTCGTTCGATTTTAGCAATTTTCTCTTTATATAAATGTTGAGGGCATCATGTAGGACTTGTTTGTAGTAGCGTAGTGGTTGACGGTGTAGAATTCAAAGCTAGAAAGAACTTTATGCAACGAGAACACCAATTATTGAAAAAACTAAATTCAAAAACTCAATCTCAAAAGACTCACACAACTCACGTATTCTCTCACACACGCAAAAGCCATAACTCGGTCTCTTAAATAGAGATTACCTAAATCCTATTCGAATAAGGAAGACACAACAATATTATTCTAGATAACTCCTAGAATAAAACTTAACCTTATCTAAACATAAAAGAAATTAGGTAACTTGCGGTGCAAGTTGTTTCCAAGCTTATCCAACAATCTCCCCCTTAAGCTTGAACTCGACTTCTCTTAGATCCAAAACTCCTAAAAGATCCCTCATATCCTTGTACTTGATTCTTCCAAGTGACTTAGTTAATATGTCTTCCCTTTGCTCATTTCCCGGAACATGTTCCACTTCCAGTAAACCATTTTCTACACACTCCCTTATGAAATGAAACCTCGTGTATATATGCTTACTCCTACCATGAAACACTGGATTCTTTGTTAGAGCTATTGTTGACTTGTTATCAATTCTAATCAATGAACTTTCGCAAGAAGTAACCATGATTTCGGCAAGAAGACCCTGTAGCCATATTGCTTGTCTAGCAGCCTCTATTCCAGCCATGAACTCTGCTTCACATGACGACAATGCAATAGTTTCTTTCTTCTGCGAACACCAAGTGATTGGACTATCTCCAAGATAAAACAAATGTCCTGCGGTGCTCCTTCCATCATCTGGGTCAAAGTTATGGCTACTATCACTATAGCTAATTAATCTTATCTTACTCGAATTGCTCAAGTTCGATCTCCTAACAGCCAATCCGAATGTCAAAGTTCCCTTCAAGTACCTCAAACACTGTTTTAACGCAGCTTTGTGTGATTTCTTGGGATCTTGCATATATCTACTTAGTACACCAACACAAAAAGATAAATCTGGTCTTGTGTGTACTAAATATCTTAAAAAATCTATGATCTTTCTATACCCTGTAGCATCAACACTTTTCTCATCCACGGCCTTAGAGAGCTTGATTCCCGTTTCCATAGGTGATTGTGTAGGATTACATGAACTCATGTCAGCTTCCTCAAGGATTCTCAAAGCATATCGACTCTGATTAAGTGTCACTACTCCTTCGTTTTGTCTTACTTCTATTCCCAGATAGTAAGTCAATTCTCCTAAGTCACTCATCTCGAATTTCGACGACATCTCTTTCTTAAAACCATCTACAACCTTCAAGTTTGTTCATGTGACAAATAGATCATCTACATATACTGCAACCAAGAGAAGATCTCCTTTTACCTCTTTTCTGAAAACTGAAGGTTCTTTCAAACACTTGGTAAAGTGGAGTTCTTTTAGAATCTGATTAAGTTTCTCATTCCAGACTCTTGGAGCTTGTCTCAATACATACAAGGCCTTATTGAGTTTATAGACTTTTGTTTCATGATTCTTTACCTCAAATCCCTCAGGTTGTGTAACATAGACAACTTCTTTTAAATCTCCATGTAAGAATGACGTCTTTACATCAAGATGATGTATTTTCCATCCATATGAAGCTGCAAGATTTACAAGTAGTCTTATCGTCTCAATTGTTGCTACGGGAGCAAATACTTCATCAAAATCAATTCCATGTTTTTGTACTTAACCCTTTGCAACCAAACGAACTTTGTGTTTATTTATGCTGTCATCCGAGTTCTTCTTAAGTTTAAAAACCCACTTTATACATATAGGCTTCACACCACTAGGTACCTCAACTAAGTTCCATGATTTGAGCTTGGTGATCGAACATATCTCATCCTCACACGCAGCTAGCCAATCCTTCGATCCTTTTGCTTCATCAAAATTTCGTGGCTCATCATTCAAACTCAATATCATCAACTCACCTTCTTATTCCGCCAATAGAATATAGTCATCAAGGTATTTAGGTATGGTGCTTTGTCTCTGTGATCTCCTTAGCTCGGCATGAGCATGTCCTTAACTATGTCCCTCGTTTCTTAAGCTTGAGGTACCAAATTCGAGAGTTGTACCTGATGAGCCCTCGTTACGAACTATTACAGAATGTCTTTCCTCATTATTATCACTTCCACCTTCTTCGTACTGTCCATTATCAGCTACAGTATCATCATCATGTTCATGTTGAGGTTCTGCTTCCTCTGCGTGTTCTGTTTCAGTACTCTCTCGGTTCTCCTCTGATCCTTACTGTTTTGATTCCGATTTCAGCCTCTTTCTTCATCAAATACTACATCTCGACTCACATAGATCTTGCGGCTTGGTGGATCAAGTAGCCTATATTCCTTTATTCCCAGTTATGTCCCGAGATGAACAAGCAATCGCGATCTGTCATCAAGTTTTCTCAGCTTTCTAGAATCAATTTTCGACTAACCAATGCATCTGAATACACGCAGGTGACTGACATTTGGTTTCTTGAAGAAGAAGCTTTCATATGGAGTGCGATCCTTAAGAGCTTTGGTCGCTACTCTATTTAAGAGATACGTCGAATGACGTATGGCTTCTCCCCACAAAAAGTTTGGAACTCCCATGTGTTTTAGAATGCTTCTAGTCATGCCCATTAGAGTCTGATTTTGTCTCTCAACAACTCCGTTTTGTTGAGGTGTATAGGGAGCCGTCAAATGTCTCTTTATCCCCGACTTTTCACAGAAGGAGTTGAACTCTTGTGACGTGAATTCACCTCCTCTATCAGTCCTAAACATTCCAATTTTATTTCCTGATTCTTATTCTACTAGACTCTTGAATCCTTTGAACCTTTCAAACGTATCACTTTTATCCTTTAGCAATATTGTCCACATATAACGGGAATGGTCATCGATGAGGACGAATTTATACTTGTTTTCGGCAGCTGCGGGAGGTGTTATGGGTCCACATAAATCACCATGGATGAGCTCGAGACTTCTGTTTGCACGAAAAGTTGTGGCTTGAGGAAAAACTTTTCTTGCTTGCTTCCCACACAAGCAAGAATCACACAATTCTTCTTCAAACTTAATACGAGGCATACCCACAATGAGCTCTCTTTGTAACATTGATTTCATTGATTCGAGATTTATATGAATCATGCGAGCATGCCATCGACTCAATTCACTAGCTGTTTTTGCGAGTAGACACGAAAGTTCTTTCCTCCCCATGTGCACTTTGTAAAGACGATTTTTTGATCTAATGGATTTAGTAATAAGCTTTCCCTCTCCATCGTACATAATGAGGCTTTCTCCTTTCATCCTAATATCACATCCACACTCTGTGGCTTGACCTAAGCTTATAATATTACTTTTTAGCTCAGGAATGAAGTACACCTCCAACATCGTCCTTAGCTCACCATTCTTGTATATGAATTCGACAGTGCCTTTCCCCTTAATATCGATCTTGGAGTCATCACCAAATCTAACTTTTCCCGTGATAGAGCTATCAATCTTAGAGAAGTATTGACGGTCACCACTCATGTGGTTATTAGCACCATTGTCTAAGTATCAAATATCATCTTCATCACCATTTGTTTCATACTTACTTGGCACCACTTTCTCTTCATTCAAAAGCACTTCTTCATGCATCATCAATTCCTCTGCTTCTTGTGTATTATCAGCCTCTGTTTCTTGTGCTTCTTGGAGCTTCAGTAATCTGTCTGGATAGCTTGAGGCATAATGGCCTAATTTATCACATCTAGAACATGTGATTTTTTTATATATCTCTACCACCTGCATTGCGACCTCTGCCTCTACCTTGGAAGAAACCTCTTCCTCGTCCACGGTTATTAGTAGTAAAGTCTCGATTCTGATGCACTTCCTTATTTGATTCACGACTCTGAGTCGAGAAATACATCAATTTATTCTGGTCGTCAGCTTCCTCCTCTTCATCCTCATTGATTCGCTCTTCGTAAGCTTTTAGTCTACCTACGATGTCCTCAAATCGTGTAGCCTTTAGATCCAACACTTGTTCTAAAGCTGCAACAATATGGATATACTTCTTTCGTGGCAAGCTTTTCAGGAATTTCTTAACTAGCTTTGTCTCACCAATCTCTTCACCCAAAGCTGCAGATTTTGAAGAGAGTCCAGATAATTTTTCAACGAATGAGTCTATTGTAACCGTCTCTTTCATCTTTAACCTGTCAAACTCAACCATTAACGTCTGCAATCTATCTTCTTGACTCTTTCTGCACCAACATGTCTGGATTTAATGGCCTCCCACACTTGTTTTGTCGTGCTCAACTCGCCAACTTGAAGCACCAGAGACTCAGGTATAGATTCAAACAGTAAAGACATAACAACGTCATTCTTCTCGCTATTCTCTTCATCAGACTCGATCACATCCCAAACCTTATGCACCCTTAACACTACTCTCATCTTCATCTCCCATACCGTGAGTTTGTAGCATTAAGAATCGGGCACTTCATAGAGGTAGGAGCTCCGCCTTCTGATGGTCGAGATGATGTTGAGGTCGTTGGGGTTATTGCTCCAGCTGATGTATTATCACCCATGTTTAAGAACCTCCATGATGTTTGATGTCAATCACGATGTATTATCAATCACGATGCTCAGAAGAAGGTGTTTGATATCAATCACGCCTATTAGCAAAGAAAAACAGAACAACTCTTTGTTTTCTTTCGTGAGAAGCAAAAAAAAACAGAGTATCTTCTTCAACCCTTGTTTCGTTCCTTATTGTTGAAAGTACAAGACAGTCTCCCCTTTCACGATTCAAGTTCTTTGCAAGGCTCTGATACCAATTGTAGAATTCAAAGCTAGAAAGAACTTTATGCAACGAGAACACCAATCTTATTATTGAGAAAACTAAACTCAAAAACTCAATCTCAAAAGACTCACACAACTCACCTATTCTCTTACACACGCAAAAGCCATAACTCGGCCTCTTAAATAGAGATTACCTAAATCTTATTCGAATAAAGAAGATACAACAATATTATTCAAGATAACTCCTAGAATAAAACTTAACCTTATCTAAACATAAAAGAAATTAGGTAACTTGCGGTGCAAGTTGTTTCCAAGCTTATCCAACAGACGGTAGATGAGCTTTTACTTGGAGTGCTGAGTTCAAGGCCAACTAACTTCAAATTTTAGGATTTTTTTTTTACATTTGTTGTTTTTTAATGGATATAATTATTTTTTTTGCCTTTGGACATGAAAAATCTTTGGGCAAACCCTGCTTCTTCTAGTGTAATCTTCTGTAGGAGTAGTATGATTCTACATCATGGAGGCAAATCGAGGGTTGACGATGGTTTAGGATGAATGAGATCGACTTTTGGGCAAGATCCAACTGAGGACTTTTAGATTTTTTGGTTTTATCGTTTTGGATTCCTACGATTTTTTGGAGGATGTTTGGTCTTGCAGTTCGAAGGATGGTTGCTAACCTCAGATCTTTGGTTTGGTTTTCTTGGCGGTGGACTTTGATGGTTCTGCTTCTTGTCATCTTAGCCGTCTTTTCTCATATCTTGATTGTCTCCGGTAAGGCCTCGTCACTCGACCAGTTGTTTATTTTTAGAAAATTTCAGTAGGTGAAACTTTGGTGCCGATGAATTATGTCGTCCCTTTATTTTAAAACCTACGTATTCTCTGAAATATTTAGTAAGAGTCTGTGGAGCTTTAATCAATTGCATTCGGTCTATGGGCAGTCGGTGCTTACCATGTTCTTCATCCGTTGTTCGGGTTGGTAGTCCGTTTTCACATGGATGTATGTAGTTGAAGCAATATACTGGGTGGTGGTTGTATGCGATTTCAATTCGAGACATTCTGATTTTGTTTTGCTTTATTAGAATTTATTTTCCCTTATCGAAAATATTCGTAGTTATCTTTTATCTTCTATTTATTGTTAGTTTCAATTTCCGATGTTGTTACCAGCTTGTAGCTTCGAGTTGTAACCTTTTTTTGATAAAAGGTTTTCGTATTTATCATTTTTAGTTTTTGACAGAAGATACAGAGGTCACTAGTAGCGGAAAAAGAAGATACAGAGGTCACTAGTAGCGGAAAAACTAAAACAAGCTATATTACACAACCTAGTAATACAAACATGAAATTAAAGGAAAAAGGAACGTAGGAGATGTTCGAAGCCCGGGTTGACCCGAACCCCACCGGAGAGTTGAGAAGCCGACAATTGATTTACGCCAACCGCCACATGCGCCACGTGAGACAAACTCGCCAACGCCATCGTGGGAAAACATTGAAACGGAAATACAATGAGCTTTACACTTCCCGAGGCACACCAACAGAGGTGCGAAGAACTTCCCTACGAAACCGATGCAAAAGACGGGCTGTGTTTCGCCGCTGCAGTGAAAACCAAAAATAGCTCCACGACCTGTGCAAAATCAAGAGAACAACAATACCAATGCATAATCAAGTGATCCCGCATTGGCCCTGGGAATGTTGCTACACTCAAAAGGAGTCACCAATGGTGCTCGAAGCACGCAGACCACTCAAACCGCGAGTCCCATTGCCTTGTGCCACCTCCGAGAACCGAAGAGTGGGGAGATTTCGCCTTTGTCAGATAATTATCCGGTGACAAACGAAAAATTAGTAGTACTAAACCCTGAGCTAAACCTTTAGGACAATAGTCGCCACTAAGTCCGTAAGGGATTGGAAGGCACTGCCTGGAATGAGGAACCTGTGATGAAGAAGAACATTTGAGCCGCCGGTCAGTAGCCATAGACGACTACCTCATGACTGCTCTTAGATCTTCACGCGCCTAAATCAGATAGGAGAGACCGACACACGCCAAGCACTGATTCCCTGTACGCGCCGCCGAGGTAGAAGACTAACTGGAGCCCATCTGCCGCCGCTTTGCTGAACCAAACTCTCCGAGGATATGCCTGAGAATCAGAAAAAACGATGACGCTTCGCAGCCACACCGGAGCAAGCAGAACAAACTGCTCTTCCTCCACGCATAACAGATCCACCAGAGTTCCTCCACCAGTCGCCACGAACCACGAGAGGAGCCAAAACCTAAGAGAAAAAAAAGGTAGCCCATCTAAGAACCCTAAAAAACCGACTCAATCTCACACCAAGCCGCCCCAAGCCTCGCCGATTCACCAGATCTGAGTCCAACTCCGCCGGATCGAGCTTCCTCGCGAGCAGAAACCGACAAGCTGAGAATCGCCTCTACCAGGGAATCGAGCATATTGACTTAACGGCGCAAAGGAAGAGACTGAGCAAAGAAACAACATAGCAAAAGAAAACGGGGGAGCCTCCGACGCCGACGAAAACGCACACCGACGCCGGAGCTGGAAAGTCTGAATGTTGGAGCTTTCGAGATGAGAAGGTGAGGTTGAACAGAAAGAGAGCCTTTTGAATAACTCTTGGAATCTTTTCGCTCTAGAGTTTCTCCGAGTTGTAACCTTTATCTGGCGGGTTTGTTGCTTTTGAAAAATGATGGATTTTTGCTGGCTTTACGTAAGTCCGAGTCAATATTAATGATAGTCACTAGGTGAAAAAAAGGAAAACTGTGTAGGAAATCTACAGAATTCCTATTGGTCATTAAAACCACTTAATCAAATTCTATGGGCTTGTATTGGGCATAATACTATATCTATAATAATAATAATAAAAAAAAACATATATATACACGATATTACATACAAGTCTTGAATGTTTAAATAGACTGAGACTCTGATATATCATTAGCCGGTGTGGTGGCATACAAGCACAAAACACGAAAATCTATTAACTACGATTTACGTAGTCTTGTTTTTGTTTACGAATCTCAGTCTGTAGCCGACCACACTATAGCAAATTTTAGTTTTGGTATATATATTTTTGTTATAAGCTCGGATAAATTATAATGAGCTTAGGCAAAATCAAAATCTAAATGGATATCATTTGTGTAAGGAATTTTATTACCAAACATGTATATACAGTTTTTTTTTTGTCAGAAAAACATGTATATATATATGTTAAAACCTAGAACGTATTAAGAGATTTTTTTTGTGATTAAGAGTTCTAAGGTCAAATATTTATACGATGAAATAGAATTAAATAAGAACATAGCTAATGACTAAACTATATGTGAGGCCCCGGTTTATGGAGACAAAATGATATGAGAGGAAGATTAAAATGATAAATTTGACTATCTATGTTACCGAAGTGCACTTTTGTTATCAGTCATTTATCCCAATAGAACTCAACAATTAAGTGTGTTTGTGCTGGAGCAATACTAGGATTGGTCACCTTCCAGAGAGTTATTTCCGGACTCGTGCGAGTGAGGACAAAATACGAGGAAAGATTGCATGGTAGTAAATTAATTTTTTTAAGCCTCCAGAGATAGCGTTCCCGACCATCGGACAGAGTGAGACTCGCTGGCCCAGTGAGGGCGCCGAGGCACACAAAAGAGGCGGTCGGGGTGCTAGAATTTGATATCAAAGACGAACTAAGATGAGTGTGGAATCAAAGACTCACACCAACGGGGGTCACGATCATTGTGCACAATAAGGATGTTACGTTCTGTGAGTGGGGGTGATTGTGAGACCCTAGTTTATGGAGATAAAATGGTGTGTGAGAAGAGCTTAAAATGATTGGTTTGACTACCTATGTCACCAAAGTGAACTTATCTTTTCGCTCACTTGTCTTGACTGAACTTCACAGTTAAGCTTGCTTACGTTGGAGCAATACTAGGATTTGTGACCTTTCGAGAAGTGATTTCTGGAATCATACGGATGAGGACAAGACACGAGAAAAAATCATGTGGTGATTTGCATGGACAATAAATCAACTCTTTAAAGCCTCCAGAGATAACGCTAGCGACCACAGACAGGGTGGGCCCACGGGCCCAAAGAGGACACCATGGTACACCAAAGGGGTGGTGGGGGTGTTACACTGCCCATATACAATGTATTTCAACACTCTCCCCCCTCAAGATGTAGCATATAGATCACATTTGGTGCAAGTCTGTCTCTATCTATTTGAGACTCATACACAATATTATCATCTCATGTTTGTGTTGGAAGAAACCATGAAGTTGTTTGGACGGCAAAACATACCTCCTCATCTCGATCGGCGACGATCCTGCTAGTTGTTTTCGATGCCTCATCCTGCATCATGACAGTGTACGCTTCGTCCGATGTTAGTAAGGGATCTCGAGTAAGTAAGACAGACTTGACCGGATCGTACACCGTCTCATCTAAACCCATCAGGAACTAATGGAGTTTATCCTCCTTTCACTCGTTTAGCACCTCCTCCATCATCTTGGTGCGAGGATAATCCGCCAAACCAGTCCATAATTGCGCAAGTTTCCAATTATGCCTCAATACTTAATCCTTTCTTATGACAATTAGCAAGCTTCGCCTTCAATCGTTGAACACGCTGGCTATTTTTAACCGTGAAACGCCTTTTTATATGTGTCCACAAATCGTGAGCAACTTCATGGTGAGAGAGTGAAGATCAAATCTTCTCATCAATGGTCAACTTGAGCCACAACACCACCACGACATTGTTTTCTCATCAATTTTCGAGATCTTCATCATCCTCTTTATGTTGTGGTATGGTTCCATCTACAAAACCGAATTTCTTCCGGGCTTTGAGTGCTAACCGAATATTTGTAGTGCACTCATCAAAATTGGGTCCACGAAGCGGAGGTTAAAAGATGACGGTGCTAAGTAAATAATTGGACGTTAAGTCATACAGATTGTTGTCCAACGAGTCCTCCCATCCTTGATCATCGTAGATGTCTCTATGATTTTATCACCATCGGGAAGGAATCTCACTAGATAGAATAATCAAAGTGAACAAAGGTCAAAGAGAAGAAGGAAAAGAAACAATAGCAAGAATTACAAGCTCGAGTTGATTTTGGTGTTATCGACTTCAAACTTTGATACCATTTTAAAACCTAGAACGTATTAAAAGGTTTTCCTTGTGTAGTTAAGAGTTCGAAAGCCAAAACATTTATACAATGAATTAGACCTAACTATGAACATAGTTAATAACTAAACTACTTATATACAATATATTTCAACAATATATCAGCTTTTAAAATTAGATGTTATTAACAAAATCTAGATACAAGTATCTATTTTCCTTATTGGAATTGGTCTGTCGAATATCCATGTCTTTTATCATGATTCTGCATATATCAACAAGCTCAAAGAGGTTTTTAAATGTACCGAATTTGGAGGAGTTGATTTGAGTTTAACATGATATTTATTTTAGGAATTATAAGTTTCCAATTCATAAATTTGGTAATACAAAAACAATTTATAATGTGGGACAAACTCGAATATATTTTTCTTCATATTTTCCTTCAGACAAGCCAACATGCGTCCAAGTAGTCCAACCATAGTGGACTCAAACTTTGTTCGGACTATGCACGCAGCTCGGCATGGATTTCGATTCATATATAGATGTTCAAGCCCCTCCTGCTTGGCTTAGCGGCTTTGCGAGCCAATCCACGATTGCAATTGTTGCTAGTGTATAAAAAAAGTATTCAATATTCTTTCATTTAGGGCAACATAACGTAAAGCTATCACTAGAGAATGAACATTAACAAGAGTAATGCTATTTTTAATCACATGTTGTATGTGTTTATATATTCCTCGTTATGCATGTAGCAATAAAAGATTTGGCATTAGAACATGTAAATATATCCACTTTGGGGTTTACAATAATATAAAAACAGAAACATAACACCGATTCAGGGTTTGGTAAACCAAAAAATAATATTAGCAGAAAGTACCTTAAAAATATTGCATAATTGATTATTCGTATAAATGTCTGCTATCATTTGTCTTCGTTATTTATCAAACATCATATAAGTTGCATGCTCTGCAAATCACAAAGAGAAAAAATCAAACAAAAGCACAAGAAGTATTTCTCAACCCTCGGGTTGTCCGCAACTCTCCATGGTTTGACTCATTAACATATCATATTGACCGAACATGCATGATCTGATTTTTTTGTGGATAACGTTTAGTGTGTCTAGACCTATCCACAAAAGTTCTACTCAAACTTAGTATATGCGGGTTGCATTCCATGTTGACATTTCTAAATTGACATCCACTAATGAATCTTCAATCAAGAAATTAGAATATGACACCATTAATTACTATTTCAGAGATTTCCCATTTTAAACTCATAACCCGTTGGTAGTGAATGGAGAAACATATATATATATATCCTTCTTATTATTAAAAGAAAGTACACTTTAGTGATTTTTGCTGATGTGTCGATCATAGGTGAAGTTTTAGAATTAACGTTATAATTTGATTAGTTGATGGGATTCTAATTTTCTTTTAATTTTGATTTATTTAATTCGACCAGATTAAAGAAAGTTAAACATGAACCAACTTACCTCAATTGTCAAACCAGATATTACCATATCAATATTTGTGAATTAAAGTTTAAAATAAGTAGCTAAATATTGTTTGTATTACGAAATTCATAATGTACTATGTAATATTGTCATAGAGTTTGGTATATGTATTATAATATATAACCTAGTCTTTGCAAATAATTAAAATTGTCATATAATTCGGTATATATATTATTGGTCGTTATTTAAATTATTTACAACAATGAAAATATTATTTTCTACTATATATTAAAGCTTTGTAAGGGTTTTACAGTTGGATGTTTTACAANTATATATTAAAGCTTTGTAAGGGTTTTACAGTCGGATGTTTTACAGTTTATGGTACATTAAAATTTTATTTAACTATATTAATAGCTATAATTCGTAAAAGCTATTATTATTGCATGCAATATTTTAAACATTATTTTATATATAAAAGCTAGACAATTCCAATTATAAATAACAATAAAAATAGCTTTTGCCAAAGTATATACTACTAACTAACTATTAAATCAAAGTACAGTTAAGTGAAAATTGCTTAGGTGTCATTCATATAGGAGTTTCCAACATTAATTTTATAATTTGATTGGTTGAAAGATTTTGATTTTTAATTTAATATTGATTTATTTAATTCACCTCTAAAATAAACAAATAACCATGAACTATTTTAAATAACTTTCCAAACATCCTTGTCAAATCTAAAATTCTTAATCTAATTGTCAAACATTAAATTATTCAATTCATATCAATTCCGATTTTATAATAATTATACATTTACTCATAAAAATGCAATTACTAAACAAAAATAGTAATTATTTTATTGGAATTCAAAAAACATTTCTCCGTAATTTATAAAATTTATAAAAGTTAGGAAAAAAAATAATTCAAAAAAACAATTTCTCCAAATTTAAAAAGGATTAAAAAAGTTAAAATTCAAAAAAAAAAATATCCAAATTTTAAAGGATTATAAAAAAATTTCTCCGAAATTAATGAAATTTATAAAAGTTAGAAAAAATAAATCAAAAAAACAATTCCAACGAAATATAAATTGTTTATAAAGGTTGAAATTCAAAAAACAATTTCTCCTAGTTTTAAAAGGATTATATTAATATGAGATGATTTCTTATATTGTTGAATTAATAAGTTAAAGTCCTTGAAAAAAATTGTTGAATTAATAAGACATCGTATAAGAAAAAATAATGGGAATATTTCATTTTTATTAATTTCCCTTGACTTCCAAAGTCCTTGAAAAAATAATTTAAATAGTCCATTTTCAAATCTTAATTAATGTCTAATTATATGGAAATTCAATTATGTAAATCTTCTTTAACGTTTAATTATGGAAATGTATATATGGATAAGAAAATATCTACCTACAATTATTATTTACGTTAATTTCGTTCAACTTAATATGAAAAATGGAAATTACTAACCAAATAATTAAGAACATAATATTTACTTTGTCTTGCCTACCAAGTTTAATTTAGAAGTATAAATATGGGTGGTTTTCACTTGACTATTGCATATTAAAATTTCGGATTTACCTTACAATTTAAAACAAAAATCATGTCTTCATTATTTATTGATTACGTCGAGGATCTCAAACCATTCATACGTAGTAATTGAAGCATTAATGTGAAAGCACTTCTTGTTTGGCGTCAATCTTCTTCATCCGGTGAAACTCTCGAAACTATTTTAGCTGATTATTACTTCTTTTCGATATTTTTATATATACCTCTATATTGCATTCATTCTTTCAAATCTATAATAAATGAAGAAGTTGGTGTGATGATCTCATATTGATTTATATAATAATAAATTTTCACTCCAATCATTTCAAATATTAATACAATTATAGATCGACATCGAGACATATTATAAATAATACAATCATAAATTCTCACTGAGACACATAATTCTCACCCAAAATTATGTGTGTGGTTTGCTAGACGATTCTAAAGAATCTTAATAATATATTGACCAAAATTATGTTTACACATACTTCGAAATATTTTCCATTTCACATCTTTTTATAGTTATTAATATTTTATATATATATTATAGTTATTAATAATACTAACTTTTATAATTTTTATTTCAGGGTTCTAAAATACATGCAACAGTCCCCTCGAAAGATTCCTTATATATATACAAAGTGAATATAAATTAATAGAATCGATTTGGGTGATTATAAAAATTAAATTCCTTAAAAATAGTTTTCTCATGTGGATTATATAGTAAGTACTTATTCCCTCTATTTAATTTAGATATTACAATAAATTATTATACCAAATATAATAATTTCGACCACCCTAATCGATTAACTCTCTCTCTCTCTCTCTATATATATATATATATATATAGTTTTAAGGACAAGTATAACTACTCATATCCATACAAAATAATCACTCAACCAATAATAAAAATAACACTACTTATGGCGAATGTTAACAATATTGCCAAAATCAAAGTCCCTTACAATGATTTCGTGTTAAATGTTTGCATTTTGAATGTTTGGAAGGAAACACATAGAAGTGGAACTTCATTTGAAGCGATCATATAAGATGAATATGTACGGTTTTGAATAATTAATTTTTGTTGGACGAGGTATTAGAAACATTATAATTACACTTTTAGGTTTTACATTTTCTGAAATTTACATATTAAAAATTATGTTTAAAATCTTACATTTTATCTTTATTGTAATATTCAAAAATATAAAAAAAATTTAATGTTATTTCAATCACCAGTAAAATAATAGTATTATCTACTTTAATATAAATTTATTGGAGTTATGAATTATCAAAAATTACAAAATATATTAATTTTCCATATAATTTGACTAATTAAATTAAAATTATCTTTTCATTTATGGTCAAATGACAATATACTAAAATTGATTAACTTTATATATACATGTGATATTGACTATAACATTAATTGATGTAAACAACTTTCTAAATTAAATTAGTAAATAAAAACAATAGAGAAACTGTCATAAAATCGATAATAACATATAATATATAATCGTATTATAAAATATTTAATTAAAAACAATTTTAAATCATGTTTGAAAAAATGAAAATGATTTACAGTAAAGTAAAAA
>OVAN01011340.1:0-14802 GCA_900406275.1 Anastatica hierochuntica
ACTATTTGCTTTTCTTTATTGCCTTTGATTATGATTGCCCAAATTGCTAGGGTAGATCTAGTGGAGACTTGTGACACCTCCTACTAGGTTGCTCCCTATACTAGTACTTCTAGTTCGATTCTCTTTGCTTAAGCTCTTCCTAGGCATTTCAATCCTTGGACGATACCTCACATACTACAACTAGACCCCGTTAATCTTGCGGGCTAGGAGCGGGNTCTCCCAATAGCTATGCTCCCGAAACCGAGAGCATAGTCGAGGAAACCAGAGGGACCCCATTCACTAATAGAATCGCGAATTCTTATATCAAGGACACAAGAAAACTATGTATCCCATAATATGACGGAACCTCTGACCCAAAAGCCCATCTGAAAGCCTTCAAATTGGCAATCGTCAAAGCGCACTTCACTTGGGACGAGTGCGAGGCAGGCTACTGCCAGACCTTCGCCGAAAACCTGATCGGAACAGCTCTTGAATGGTTCTCAGGGCTCGAACCCAATTCGATCGATAGCTTTAATCAGCTATCGAACGCCTTTATAAAGCAGTACTCGACTCATATTTTGAAACAGGCATCTAAAGCTGACCTCTGGAAAATTAGGAAAGGAGTTAATGATTCTCTCCGAACTTATATCGACAAATTCCGGGCAATCAGAACAAAAATCTCGAACCCTAACGATCAGGTGGCTATAAAAGCCCTCCGGAAAGGTCTCTTGTACCGGTCCGAGTTCTGGTCGGAGCTAACAATCAACCCTCCACCAACTATCGATGATGCTTTACATAGAGCGTCCTGATTCATCACTTTAGAAGAGGAAACTGCTGCCATAGATAAAATCCATAAAAAGCCTCATAATCCCTCGAATAATGATCATTAAGATGGAAGGGGGCCACCGAGGAAAAGTAACCCTTGAAGTAACCAAACCCAGGGTGAGCATTCTTATGCTGTTGAGGAAGCGCAACAGGAGAAACCTGTTGCCATGATAAACAGGGCCCCTTGGACCAAGGCCTACGATGAGAACAAGTTCTATTCTTATCATGATCGAAAGGGCCACTCCACCGAGGAATGCTGGGACCTCCAGCGCCAACTGGCTGCTAAATTCGCGGCCGGAGAAATAAAAGACGTAGACCTCAGGAAACCAATGCCTTTCCAGAAGAAGGGCCCTAGGGACACATCCCCGAAACGAAACAAGTCGTCTGAGAAAGAAACCAATTTGCCGCCTCCGACACCTAAGAAGAGGATAGACATGATTTTGGGGAACTTCCCCCAAGGGAAGAGCCTCCGGCTCGAGGCACCCAAACCTGTTCCTGAAGGAACGATATCTGCCTTACTGAGCAAGCCTCCAAGTAAACTTCGCCCCGAGTCAAGGGTTGACTATATCCTCGGTGGATCCGAAGCCTGCCGAGACTTCGTGAACGCCATAAAAGGGCACCTACGAAAGGTCGAGTCCAGCTCCAAGACAAAGTCTTCCTCTCAAGAACCTAACACCAAGATCTCCTTTTGGGAAAGCGAGACCCTCGATCTCGACAAGCCCCACAATGACACACTAGTCGTCACACTCAGTGTAGCAGGGTACGAAGTATCCAAGCTGATGGTCGACACTGAGAGCTCCGTCGACTTAATCTTCTATAACGCCCTAAAAGGGATGGAGATAGACTACTACGAGATTACCGAACAAAAGGCAAATCTCGTTGGTTTCTCCAACGAGACCGCTACCTCGTTAGGAACCATCGAACTCCTAGACGTGGCTTGCGGATTTATGAAAATGATCAACTTCGTGGTCATAGACCAACCAGCTCCATTCCACGCTATCCTAGGAAGGCCTTGGATTCATAAAATGAGGGCGGTAGCCTCCACGTATCACCAATGCGTAAAATTCCCAGCACCCGATGGGATAGCTACAATTCACGGTAGCTAGAAAATATCTAGGATATGCTATCTGGGAGGCTTCCAAATTATTAAAGAATCCACCCTATAGTAATTACAGATCTAGGAAGAGAAAGAGATGCAACAAAATATCCACGGCCCACCGAGGAACCTCATTGAACGAGTTTGCATTGACGAATCTTATCCTGAACGATGCATAAACATCGGTTCTGAGCTATCACCAGACGCAAAAAGGAAGCTTGTTCAGTTCCTTAGAACTAACGTCGGGACCTTCGCATGGTCTACCGACGACATGAAAGGGATCAACCCGAGCGTGACCACTCACAAGATGAATGTTGATCCCACCTTTAAACCGATAAAAAAAAGCGGCGAAATCTAGGCCACGAGAAAGCTCAAGCAATTCAATATCCTGATTGGCTCGCCAATCCAGTCGTAGTCAAAAAGAAGAATGGGAAATGGAGAATATGTATTGACTTCACCGATCTAAATAAAGCTTGTCCAAAGGACAACTTCCCGTTACCCCCACATTGACCGATTAGTTGAGGCTACGACTGGCCATCAACTGTTATCTTTCATGGACGCATTCTCAGGATACAATCAAATAATGATGGATCTCAAAGACCAAGAAAGGACCGCTTTCATAACAGAACTGGGAACTTACTGTTATAAGGTAATGCCTTTTGGTCTAAAGAATGCAGAAGCAACCTACCAAAGGATCGCCAACAAGGAGCAACCCCACCAAGTGCACCTTCGGGGTACCGTCAGGAGAATTCCTTTGTTATCTGGTAACAGAGCGAGGTATTGAGGCTAATCCAAAATAGATAGCTACTTTCCTCGAGATGCCATCACCTAAAACTACTCGTGAGGTACAAAGATTGACCGGACGAATCGCCGCCTTAAACCGATTCATCTCCAGGTCTACCGACAAATGCCTTCCATTCTACATGCTTCTTACAAAAACAAGAAGTTTATGTGGGATGAGAAATGCGAAGAAGCATTCAGACAGGTGAAGGCTTACCTTTTGGAACCTCCCATACTCTCCAAACCAGTGGTAGGAGAACCATTGTATTTATACGTCTCAGTATCACCTGCCGCAGCCAACAGTGTACTGGTACGAGAGGAACAAAACGAACAGAAACCCGTCTATTATACCAGCAAATGTCTAATAGACGCGGAAACCAGATATCCCACTATGGAGAAACTAGCTCTAGATGTTGTAACCGCAACCAGAAAGCTCCGACCTTATTTGCAATCACATCAATCGTCGTAATGACTTCACAACCATTACGTACAATTTTACACAGTCCTAGCCAATCCGGACGGCTAGCTAAATGGGCCATTGAGCTCAAAGAATATGATATAGAGTATAGACCTCGAACAGCGGCCAAAGCTCAAGTCCTTGTTGACTTCGTTATAGAGCTAGCCTCAGTGCACCTCGACGCAGAAGCATTAGCTCCGAAATGGACTCTTCATGTCAATGGAGCCTCTTCGAGGCAAGGTTCCAGAATCGGACTAAGATTAACTTCTTCAGCTGGAGAAGTAATAGAACAGTCATACAGGCTAGGCTTCACCGTTTCAAATAATGAAGCAGAGTACGAAGCTCTAATCGCAGGGTTGAAGCTAGCACTAAGCCTTGGAGTCCGAGAGCTAAACGCTTACAGCGATTCCCAACTAGTGGCTAGCCAATTCCATGGAGAATACGAGGCGAGGGATGAAAGAATGGGGGCATACCTTCAGGTCGTTCAAAACCTCGCTAAACAGTTCAAAAATTCGAACTAACAAGGATTCCCCGAGGAGAGAACTCCTCAGCAGATGCCCTGGCAGCTCTAGCCTCAACCTCCGACCCCCTCGTCAAACGAATCATACCAGTCGAGGGTATAGAAAAACCCAATATCGATATAGTTACCAAGGCCAAAGTCGATAGCGAACCAAAAGAGCCATAGGAAGACAACTATCCTGAGGTAGTAGAAACGACAGCCATCTAGGACAACCCATCTACCCAAGTTCTTACAACATTTTGGTTCCCAAAAACCAAAACCCGCAATTTTAAAAAGCATACCTCCGGGGGCACGACTCAGACTCCAGAATCTGACACTTACGCTGAAGGTATTCCTAAGAATAAAGACTCACTGGAGCCTGGTTCTTGGAATACCTCCGGGGGCACGATCCAGACTTCTAATACGCATGTAAACCTGGAAGGCACTCCCGAGAACGTAGGTTCCTCCAAACCACACTCTCAGGATACCTCTGGGGGCACGACCCGTCGTCATGAGAACCCAGACACGGAGAACGGTTAGGAACCTGTGAACAAACCAATACAAGAGCCACCGCCATCTCTCCACGATAAGATTTTAAGGAGAGAGGATTGGCGAATCCCAATAATGCAATACATTCAGGAGGGTGTAGCCCTCCTCCCCACAAGTGGGAGGCTCGAAAGCTCAAAGCATTAAGTGCAAGATATTGCATAATTGACTCCAACCTCTATAAACGAAGTATGTCTGAACCTTACTTAAAGTGTGTTCATGGTCTCAATGCTATTAGGCTCATGAAAGAAGTACACGAAGGCTCCTGTGGGAACCACGCTGGTGGCCGAGCCCTGGCCATCCGAATCAAAAGGCAAGGTTACTTTTGGCCAACTATCATCGCTGACTGCGAGCTATACTCATCTCAATGCGACAAATGCCAAAGGCATGCCCCGATCATTTATTAACCAACCGAAAAGCTATCCTCGATATCTGCACCCTACCCCTTTATGCAGTGGTCTATGGATGTCGTGGGACCATTGGTTGCATCAGGGAAAGGACAACAAAGCTGCGTTTTCTACTGGTCCTAACCGATTACTTCACCAAATGGATAGAAGCTGAAGCTCTCCAACAAGTAACTAAATTTGAAGTCGAAAGATTCGTATGTCGAGACATCATATGCCGCCATGGAGTCCCCTATGAAATCATAACAGATAACGGATCCCAGTTTATATCGGACGATTTCATTGCCTTCTACGACAAATGGAACATACGTCTAACTACGTCCACACCTCAATACCCTCGAGGAAATTGACAGGCTGATGCTGCTAACAAATTAATATTAGCAAACCTTATAGGCATTTGGGTACTAACAAGAAGTCTTGGTCAGACAAGTTACCTGAGGTCTTATGGGCATGCCGTACTACCCCAAGAAGAGCAACGAATGAGACCCCTTTCTCTCTAGCTTATGGGATAGAGGCTGTAGTTCCAGCCGAAACCTCAGTCGGAAGTCTCTGGCTAAGCCTTTGTACCGTGAACCCCGCAATCAATGACCAATTGTTATTCGATAACCTGGACCTTGTCGAAGAACGCCGAGATCAAGCAATGATCCGTATACAAAACTATCAACAAGCGATGGCTCGACACTACAATTCCAAGGTAAAACCTTCGAAACTCGTTGTTTGGGACCTGGTCCTACGAAAAGTTTTTGACAACACCAAAGAGCGAGGCGCCGAGAAGTTAGGTACCAAATGGGAGGGTCCATACCGGATCATCCACGTGGTATGTCCCGGAGTTTTCAAACTCGTAAAGGTACGAACCGGGGTACCAGAAATACGATCATGGAATGCCATAAACCTCAAAAGGTATTATCACTAGGTACTATCAGAACAACCGAACTACGTTAGGCTTGATCCATTGGCAGGGTATGTAGGCAACTCCCACAATGAGTACAGCCCCCATCACATCAAAAATCACCAATGTCTATTCAAGCAATTTCAGACATCTGGATGATCGTCTCAGAAGCTATAAATTCCGACCATCAAACATCTGTGTTGTAATATATTCGACTGCGAAACCTGAATAAAATCTCTCTTAGCGCACCATTATTTAATTGTCACGTCAAAATCAGGTTTCTAAAAACCTAAAAGATCTTAAAATCCTATAATCAAAATCAGGTTCCTAGAAACCTAAAAGGTATTAAAATCCTATCATCAAAATCAGGTTCCTAGAAAACTAAAAGGTCTTAAAATCCTATCATTGAAATCAGGTTCCTAGAAACCTAAAAGGTCTTAAAATTCTATCATCGAAATCAGGTTCCTAGAAACCTAAAAGGTCTTAAAATCCTATCATCAAAATTAGGTTCCTAGAAACCTAAAAGGTCTTAAACTTCTATCATCAAAATCAGTTCCTAGAAACCTAAAAAGTCTTAAAATCCTATCATCAAAATCAGGTTCCTAGAAACCTAAAAGGTCTTAAAATCCTATCATTAAAATCATGTTCCTAGAAACCTAAAAGTTCTTAAAATCCTATCATCGAAATCAGGTCCCTAGAAACCTAAAAGGTCTTAAAATCCCATCATCAAAATCAGGTTCCTAGAAACCTAAAAGGTTTTAAAATCCTGTCATCAAAATCATGTTCCTAGAAACCCAAAGGTCTTAAAATTCTATCGCCAAAACCAGGTCCCCAGAAACCCAAAAGTTCTTGGAACCTTATCAACCAATCAAGTTCTTAGAAACCCGAATGGTTTCATAAGACCTATAAGCCTCGGCGACGATCGTTCAAGGTTCCTAGAAACCTAATTCCACCAAGGCTCAGAAAGCCAACAAAAAACCTTAACATATATCCCGTCGGCTATGTTTCAAGGTTTGCACCTGGTACCCAGGGGGCTGGGGGCATCGTATGATCAAGGGAACTTGGTCCCAAATTAGTCTATAAGGCTTGAAGGTCCGTTCTTGGAAACTCTGAAGTTTAAATTGAGACTTTTGTGAACCATAACCTTCACGAGATCTAAAACGACAAAAACTCGAAAAGTACTTAGCATATTAAAAGGCACCGCCTCATCAAAAGAGTTTAAAAGTCTCTCCAGGCTAAGAGTACCAAAAGTAAATAAGGTTTAAAGGCTTCCTCAGGCTCTAATTACCAAAACAAATTTAAAGAAAATAAAAGAAAGAAAGCAGCCCTTCGATTCCCTCAGTCTTCTTCCATCATATCCTCAGTCTCCTTGGATATCTGTTCACGAACCTCACCCGCATCAGCCAGACCTACGTTGGAACCATGCTCACCTGACCTAGATTAGTCAATAGCCTTCGTGGCGGGAGCTGCTTCAACATCCGAGGTCTCGGATATCTAGGGAAGAGGCAACTTGCTGATAGTGAAATCCGAAACCTGAGCCTTCTCATATTTCTCCTTGGCTTCCGGGTAGAGAGCTGCTAGCTTGTCATGCTCCTCCTAAACATTAGTAATTTCTTGAGAAATCAGGTCCTCGAGGAGTTCCATGTTAGCCTGAATCTTTTCAACAGAGATCTGGAGAGAGCTCTCTTCTTTCTTCTTTTCAAACGTCTCTTTCACCATCATTAACACCTTCTCTTAGGTTCCCACAATCTCCTTCTTCCCACCCCTAACAGCCAGACAAATTTTAGCAGCCTTGTTCTTAGTCATTTCACTATTCACCGAGATTAAATCCTCCACCTGAGCCTCCAAAGTCCTCTTAGAGCTCTCCAAAAAGGAAACCCTTTTACCTTTGACATCGACATCAAGTTTGAGATCATCAACCTTCTCACGTGAGACCTGCAACTGAGATTTTAGCTCCTCCACCTGAGCCTCGAGCTTTTGAGATAGCTGTCTTAAGCGGTCTAGCTGGTCTTTGGCCTCTTGAAAAGCTTCCTTCACATCCTGAAGCTCCCTAGCATCGGGAAAACCTTTTATCTGGTTCTCATAGCCTAAGAATGCTTTATTTAAAGCGTTGGCTAGCTGCATTAAGATATAAAATGCAAAGTTAAAAATGAAAATGATGACGAAAGTGAATCCAAACTGGAAAACTATACCTGACCGATGCAATAGGCGACATCCAGGTACCCCTCAGAATTTGACAAATGAGATATAGCAGGAAAAGCACATCCGATCTGTTTCAGGTGACACATCAATGTTGGCAGCTCCCAAGTATCATCCAAAATCGACTTGGGCCCTGAATGGGTAAAGTTCCATGAGCCTTGGCTGTTTCTAGAAGAAGCAGGCCTCAAATTCTTCTCATTAGACTCAGTACGAACTCTTTTAGAAGAGTGATCAGGCTTCTGGTCATCTGTGGCCCTCAAGGGACTTGGGGCACGTCTCTTGGAGGTCTCATTCAAAGCCACCATCTCGTCACCCATCACCTCGAGACCTGCAACCTCATGTCCCTCCATTGATCTCCCCAAAACTTTTGGAGCCTCCTTAACAATCGAAAGGGGGAGGGCAATCAATGGAAGATTGGAAGAGTCATCATCGAGAACTTCTTTGATCGATTGCCTGAAGGAGCCTGCAAAGACCTTGTCTCCAGTGCTGCCTTGAGTCCTTGAACTCCCCGTGGCAGTGTTTGGCTTGGGCTTATTACGGAATGACTTCTGAATTGGCATTTTTGAAACAGTTTTGGAAGTACTGGCGTCGGTAGATACGTCGATAGTAGCCTCCTCGTCAGACTTTGAGGAGAAACGAACCATAAATAAAGACCTTCCTATAAAAAAGGGGGTCCTTTAGAAAGGAAAGGTAGTCAAACCTTCAAAAAAGCTCACTGGAGTTGGGGTTGGAAATGGGCCTCGAATTGGTCTGGGAATCTAGCTCTGTTAATCCAACTAGCTGGGAAGTCAGACCACTGTAACGACCCGGTTTTCTTTAACCTGGCACAGTAACCATTTAATCCTAAACTAGTTCCCTAAACCGAAACAAGCCTTAAACCTACTTATTTAATTTATTTTCACCCTAATCCTAAACTAATTCTTTTCCCCATTCTTTTCTTTGGGCGTTACAATTTGGTATCAGAGCCTAGGTTAAAGGCCACTCCAGTTATGTCCCGGAGGGTCATAGCTTTTCAAAATAAAATTTGTTTTAATTAAAAATTATTTTCCTGGAAACATAAGAAAAAAATTCCAAAACACCAACTTAAGCATTAGGCTAGCTTCTAGCTCTAGGGTTTTCTTTTGAGTTCAAAGGCGTAAGAGTATTGACGACATGAGTTTTGATACTTGAGCTACTGTGACTACTAGAGACGTTCCCCAACACTTTTGGTCATGGAGGTTGAGACGCCATATCCGGAGCTACTGACATAGTTTGTGCGAAAGCCTGTGAGGGAGCACTGAAGAAAAGATCTTATTCAAAAAACAAGAAGGTTTTGGGTGTGCTTGTGAGTCTAGTTTGTTAGTTTACAAGTCGAGACGTGAAGCAGAGGAGCAGTTCTCCTAGTGTGGTCCCCGAGCAAGGGTTGAGGACCCTGGTGAGGATGAGGGCTCGCGTCTCTGTAAGGGGAGCGCGTACTAAAGGTCTTTGGGTGGTTGACTGCTTTGTCTGAGTGTTGGGATGAGGTGCAAAAGGACCACGAGTGGATAAGTGCTTCGTCCAAGAGTTGGGACGGGGTGAAAAAGGGGATCGCGAGTGGAAGTAACCTTAGACTGGGAGGGCGAGCAGTGAGCGAGCTGGCCTAGGTGATCGACCACGGAAGGATTTTGCATGTTGTGTGACCGACATAGTTAGTGGTCCGAAAATGTCGATTTGTGTATAGACCGCGACAGTGGGGCCAACGGAAGACCATACATAGGGGAAAATGGTTTTAAAAAGGGATTTGCGATATTGGAGTCATTGTCAGAGATGCGTTTAACATCAATTTAATCGAGGGGCGTGTTTGTTTCGAGGTCTCAAAAGTTTCAGAAATCGATTGGAAGACACAAGGGATACAAGGGGTTCTGCATTGCTTGAGTTAGTGGGAGCAACTCAGGCCGGGTCAAATTGGGAAGACTAAGTAAGGACAACTTAATTGGACCACCGATATGTAATGACGCAGTTGTGTAAGAAGGTCACCCTGGTTGTTGAGATGACGTTGGGTACGTCTAGAGCTCCACCGAGTAAGAAGAGGAAGCTCCTATCAAGTCGAAGTAAGTGTTGTATGTCATGCCTAATGGGGATGAAAACCCAAGTTATGGTGGAAAGAAAAAGATTGTGTGGGATAGGATCACATAGGGGAGATCAACTATGCAGTTAAAAGACATTTTTGCATACCATGATTGGCTAAGGCGTTGGAGTTGATAGGGAATTTGCTCGGGACGTTTGGGTATTGGATAGCATCTCATCGCAGCACAGAATGTGGACAAGGAAGTATGCACATGTGATGTGACATCTCCCTCAAAGGCAAAAAAAAGGAATGGAAGGATCTCATTCAATTGTCAGAACTACTCAAAGGATGAGTATTCCACTGACATTTCAAGGAGGTTTGTAGTTGACATCGGACGTCCCAATTTCTAAAAAGGATACAATAGGACAACCACCGATCTCGAGAACAAGGGTGGTGTACTGCTTGACACTAAGGAGAGTGTCTTAAACGTACACTCTCAATCTACCCCACGCAGCGGAAACGTGGTGGGCTAAACGCACAATGACGGTGTTAGGAAAGCACCATGTGGACTTGTTTTTCTAAGGAGCTAGATGATGGAAGTTAGTATAGCACAGTGGAAGTGTTGTATATCAACATCATGATCTATTAGTAATGTAAAGCCAAAAAGTCGTGACTATCATCTTCTTGACATGTCGCCAGGCAAGGATGTCTACTGAAACGAGAATCATATTAAAACCAACCAAAATGATTGAGATGGAGGAAATATGTGAGTAGGTGGTTAAGGACCATGAACTTTCAAGACGGTGACAAACTCAAGCATTGTGTCAAGATCAACGTGGAAGGAGCCACACAAAATGATATGGGACTTGCTTGAGCGAAAGCCAAAGGATTCAAAGGACGAGATTCTAAGGATGCTCATCAGACACAGGGCGGATGAAGTTTCACGATTGAACAAAGAAGGATTACCAATGGAACAATATCATCAAGTGATGCATACTAAACAGCCGAGTCTCAGTTAGGACTAAAGGAACGCCCTAGGATCGTGGAGGTATAAGGACAAAATTTCAATTATGCATGAGCATGTGAGCATAAAGGACAGAACTTGCAAGGAACGACCTCTTGTGTAAGGAATGGGGTACAACAATAACTGCCTAGAAAAGAATCTAGGTAAGTGCATGGTGGGACACCGACAGAGCGGCAGTGGTAAAAGGCAAGACCACACCAGAGCATGAAAGGTAAATGCAAGTGGATGGAGTTGAGGTCAAAGGACGGGTTCTCCCTGGAATAGACACGACAGAGAGAGGACATATCTAGTGCATAAGGAAATGTACAACCATCATCTCCCTGAAGGAGGACACTTTGGAGCCTGGTCGGAAACTAAGCGGGAGAGAACTGAGATCTGGAGTCGAGGGTGGTCAAGGAAAACCAAACCTATGTGTTGGCACATTCGACTAGACTCATGTGCAGACGTATCAGTTGTCCGTAGTTTAGGGCGTTGCAGTTCTCGGAATTCGGGACGAATTCTCTGTAAAAAGGGAGAATTTTAACGACTCGATTTTTTTAACCCGGCTCAGTAACCATTTAATCTTAAACCAGTTTCCTAAACCGAACCAAGCCTTAAACCTACATATTTAATTCATTTTAACCATAATCCTAAACTAATCCTAAATTTGGCTCTGATACCAAATTGTAACGCCCGTTTCGAGGGAACCAGGGTTAACCAACCGGTACAGCAAAAACCACCAAATTGAACTTTAAACCGCCGCTTCTAACACAAACCTGTCAAAACGTACCTGAAAAAGACAAAGATGGGAGGGACAAGAAGAGAGGGGGTGAGTGACAGGAGAATCACTCAGCGAGGGGGTGGATTGCTAGAACACGCAAGTCCGCAGATCCGACTTAGCAAATCAACACCGCCAAACTAGTCCTAGAAACATGCAGCAAACATGGCACCTAAAGCGCCCAAAGAAAGCACAAAATCGGTCCTAGACAGCTTCAGTGATTGCCGGCATCCCATAAGAGGCTTACAAGCATAAGCTAAGTGCCTATACACACCGCCCAGTGGACGCTTTATCGATCTAAGGGCTATGGACACCGATCGACTTAATGTTCGCACCCTACACACACGACTCCGCGAATACAGGGATTCTTCATCTGTACCCCATATCAAGTCTTCTCCTACTATCCATCACATTTTATAACTTTATCACACACTACAATCATCATGCAAAGCAATCAATGTTGATATCATCTATTAATCATAATTCCAATTTAACACGAAAGAATTAAATTCACGCAAGACTCAATCAGACTCGATTCATAGAGACTCAATCATGCTTCGGTGCTAGCCTAACGAGGAAGAAAGCTAAGTCGAAAGAAAGCGGAGGATTTACGCGGTAGCTCTTCACCTTAGTCACATGGTAGATACATCTCTGAAATTTCTGACTGATGATCCTCTTTATGAGCTTTACCCCGCAGAGATCATGCGTCATCCTTCTTATCCCACGTTGATCTTCCTTCTAGAAAAAGAACCTGGAATAGGAACCCGAACTAGACTTTAAACGGGAACCTACTAAACATGGAAACTTTGCATTTATGGAAACGTGCTATAAATGGAAACCTGCCTAAAAAAGAAACCTGTCCAAAGAGGAAACTTTCCAAAAAAGAAAACTTTCCAAATATGGAAACATGTCATATTTGGAAACTTCCTAAAAAGGAAACATGGGCCGGGGAAAAACGGTAAAATTACTTACCAAGTAAAAACTCCTTCTCGTGAATGTTTCTAGTCTTCTGCAGCTCTCTGGAACCTTGACTTGAAGCTCCTTAGCTCCTTTTTGACGCGGACAACTTCTCTGCACCAACTTCCAAGACGCGCTTCTCCGCTCATATGAACCTGAAATTGGTGTTTCCTTTTCCGATGGATTCATACGAGTCCCTACATTGATTCCACAAAGAATCAGCTTCAAAACCAACCTTAACACAAACAAAAATTGAAATACAATCTAATCAACGATTTCTGGAAATCTGACAGATTCAAAGCCGAACAAAGACGAAGCTCTAACTCACAAACTAACTGGTCACTTGACGATCCTAACGGCA
Organism: Anastatica hierochuntica; assembly: GCA_900406275.1. Taxonomy (NCBI): domain Eukaryota; kingdom Viridiplantae; phylum Streptophyta; class Magnoliopsida; order Brassicales; family Brassicaceae; genus Anastatica; species Anastatica hierochuntica. The sequence continues at coordinate 12,800 of OVAN01011340.1, forward strand.
ATAATGAATCCCTGGATGTCCTCTATCCATAGACACCGAGTTTTCTCCGATCAGACTCCAATTTCTCTCAGAATCTCCCTTCAAACACCGACTGGTCGCGGATTCGTACTGCATAGATGCTTCTCAGTAAATCGATCATATCTCATTCAATACTCGATAAAAAAGAGTTCTACAAATTAGAGAATTTTTATCAAAGGGTCCTTTACCTTCTATAGAAATTTGAGATCCATCCGAGATGATTTGATTGGCTGATCATCTATTCTCCCATGGCATCTCGAATCTGTTTTCTGCATGACTGCACAAGCTTCTTCTTTTTTCTCGTTTTCTCTCTTCTCTCTTGTTCAATGGCTCGAAAATTATCTCAGGATTTTCTCTCTGATGAATTAAATAGGTAGGTTTAAAGCTTGATTCGGTTTAGAAAACTGGTTTAGGATTAAATGGTTACTGAGCCGAGTTAAAGAAAACCGGATCGTTACAAACACCCTCCTAAAATTTTGGCCCATAATCATGTCTCTTGTAAAATTCAGTAAAACGTAAATCATCCCTCTCAAATGGAGAGTTAAATATATGAACAAGTATTCAATCTTTGAAACCAAGTAAGATATCATCACTTGGTGCGATATTTTTTGGGAAAAAGATAAACATATTCTATTATGGATGGCATTAGTGGAAAATTGTGGCAAACGAAAATGCTATATGATATGAAAATACTCATACATCCTTCTATATATTAAAGGAGAAGTCTTTTTAGTGAATTTTGTCAACATATCATTCTTTTTTTTTGTCAAGCACACATTAATCAGAAATTGTCTTTAAAATTGGATAACCAATTCGGAGAAAAAAAATCTACATGAAAAAAAGTACGGGATCCTCGCGCCAAACTATCTGCTACTGTGTTCGTCGTACATGAAATAAGTGTCAACGGGAAGCCTGGGAAGAAACCCCGGAGAAGCTGATAATCCTGAATTTATGTATGAAGGGTTGGCCAGTCATCCATATGTTGAATAATGCTGATAAGTTTCGCACAGTCTATTTGGAAGAGCTGGCAGTCTATTTGTCGGTCGTGCAGTTCAGACATCGCCCATAACAGAGTTTCCAACTCTTAAAGGAGTGGTGTCAAACTTCGGCGCTAGCATTCCTAATCAAAATTACCTTGTTATCTGTATCTGTACAACTCCATCAAAATGTAGAAGTGAGATCATATTGTTTCCAGGACCCATATACCCGGCAGATTAAACCATCTGTAACAGTAGGTTCCACAAATGATTGTTCCTCTTCAATAGAAAAGGCGATTATCCACATGTCATTCATAGGTGAATTTTAGATTAAAACGTCATAATTTAATTGGTCGATGAATTTTGATTTTTTGAAATTTTTAATTATTTTTTCGAGCCTCCTTAAAAAGTTAAACATGAACTAAATTAAGTTAGTTGCAAAAAAGTATCTTACCATAAAATGCATAACATAATTTATTGCAAATCTGTTGCCACACACATACTATGATAATAAAATGAAAATATATGTAAGTCTTTCTATTTACTTTAATTTCTAGAATTTGAATCCCAATTTTACAAACATTTAAAAATAATAATAATAACTCATTTTAATGGTTGAAAAAATAACTCATTTTAATGTAAACTAATAATAAAAATAAATCCAAATGAGTTTGTAATAAAAACAATAATGTTATTTAATTATATTTTATAACAATTCAAATGAATTTGGAATTATAGTAACTGGATACATTATTTTTAATAATAACGATGAATTGTTATTATTATAAACATTAACTAGGTGTTGATCCATGCCTTGCACGAACATTGTTAGATTTTGCAAATTCAATCAAATGGATTAACATAGTAACTAAATCTAAAATTTGTTAATGTTGTTCGATTCCAATCTTAGCGTAGAATCTACTATTCATTTGATCGTGTTACTCACTGATGGCTCAAGTTTTCACCCAAGAAATCACTGCAAGCGTACAAAAGTACGTTGTAGTGGTT
>OVAN01011341.1:0-14800 GCA_900406275.1 Anastatica hierochuntica
ACGATTTATTTCGGGGAAACCATTTCTCGTAAGACCAAGCAGTGATAGTTTTTTGGAACGATAAGGCCGATCGTATAGTTTAGACTCTTCCAGTGTTTAAGTTAACCGTCGTCGTCTTACATGATCGATACGAAGTCCACGGATAGTACGAATCCTTACGATTATCGTCATGATGGTTTGACGGAAACTCCAGTCGATATGAAACGAGAGACGATCAAGTGACGATCCGAAGAAAATGATGATCGGAACGGACTTGGTTCAGTCAACGGATAACGGCTGAACGTTGTTCGCGTCTCAGCACCTTCCGGCGCCAAGACCAGGATCTGGTCTTGGCGCAAAGACCATGCTCTGGTCTTGGTGCCAAGACGGACCTCCGGTCTTGGTTCTAATCGACGTCTAGATCGGCCTCTAGTTCAGTCGTCATTCAGTTCCAAGACTCGTTCGTAGGTTTGGCGTCAATCGGCGTTTAGATATTTTTCTGAAGCGACGCGGTTCTCCAATGCTTTTGGTGGTTTCGTATCGCTCCGAAAGTTGTTTTATGTGGCCTTGCGAGAGTTATCCAAAAGCCATTGATGCTAGCTCTAGCACTCGGATGCCCTAGTTGCTTGCGGACGGATAGAATTGTTGTGGAGATTGACCATGATCGACTATATGCAAAGTTTCGAAGCCTAGTCGAGAGGAGATAGCCTGAACGACGAGAATCTCGGAGTTTGGAAATATCCTTACGATTCTTGTGTCCAAAACAGCATCTCCGTAGTCCTTTTCAGGCATCGATTTCGTCGGAACAGTTTTTGACCCCAACAGTCCTCTTTCTTACTTCTTTCGTATTTCTCAGGGATCACCTTTTCCTCACTAAGAAAGATAGTCTCATACATAAACAATGTTTCTTCTGTCTCCTCTGCTTCGCCTTTATTTAACTCATGTTATTGATTTTTCTTCTCCGGACATTGAGACGCGTAGTGACCAGGTTTGTCACACTTGAAGCATATGATTTCAGACTTATCTCTCTTTTCTTTACCCTTATCCTTCGGTCCAGACCTTCCTCTTCCTCTTCCTTGCCCATAACCTCTTCCTCTACCTCTTCCTCTCGAGGCATCATGTCTTACTTGCTGGTCACGGTTTGAACTAGAAGAATATAGTAAGCTTCCTTGAGTCTCTTGTGTATCTTCTTGAATTCTCTCTTCATACACTTTAAGTCTCCCTACTATATCTTTGAAGGTTGTTTTGTTCAAATCGAGAATATGCTCCAACGAAGCAATAAGATGAATGAATTTGTTCCAAGGAACACCATTCAAAAGCTTCTTCACCATCTTAGCTTCTTGAATTGGTTGTCCTAGTGAGGTTGATTTTGAAGCAAATTCATATATCTTTCCGGCAAAGGAATCGATGGTTTCTTCTTCCTTCATTCTTAACCTATCGAAATCGGCCATAAGAGTTGCGAGTCTTGCTTCCTTCACACGCTCTGCTCCTAGGTTTCTCGATTTGATGGCCTCCCATATATCTTTAGGTCCGTCTTGTTCACCTACTTGAAGTATCAAGCATAAGGGAATTGACTGGAAAAGGGGAGCACAAGTGATATCGTTCTTCTTTTGATTGCTTGTTCCTGGATCGATGGCTTCCCAGACTTCATGAACACGAAGCACCACCTTCATCCTCATGTTCCACACAGCGTAGTTAGACGTGGTCAGCATCGGGCAAACCACCGTTGATGGAACAAGTTCCATCGGCATGGATAAAGCTTTTGAATCCCCAATGATTCACAAAAGCTTTACCTAAAACAGAGACCTTGTTCTATTTTATGTTCGGTTTGAATTCTTCTTGTGAAATCGGCAAGGCTAGTTCCTTCTAAACTTCACACGGTTTCACGATTTCAAGTCCTTTGAAATCGACAGTAGATCCGATCAAAGCTTTTTCACCTTCAGCTCTGATACCAAATATTGTTTGAGAACACAAATAAACTTGTATAAAGAATCCTTCCATTATTATGTTTAGAAAAATTAACTCAAAAACTAAACACAAGCTATTGTAATCTCTTAACCTAATACATTAAGTCCATCTAATATATATAGGTAATTAGAATTCATTTTCTAACTAGGATTAGGAATTTCCTTTTTTCTAAATGTAATAGCTTTTCTTTTTTGTTATTATAAGTCCTTCTAGAATAACTTGTTGTCTAAGTTACCAAAACTTATCCAACAAAAATAAATCATCTCCAGCATCAAAGAGTTAAATCGCGCTATAAACAACGACTAAACCAACGAACAAAGCATGAAATGATGCAATATCAAAAAAAAAATATTACCAACGATTACGGCAAGATCGACTGCCCGACCAAAGGGCATATTAGCGATAAAAAAGGAAAATTCCACTTTTATTCCTCTAAATATCCACGATGGCTACATTGAGCGAGAATAAATAAAACATTTCTACATTCGAGATTTTCATAATATTGCACAAATATACGTGATATCTAGGCAAATATAAGGGAGACTCTACCTTCATCATCTTCGATATACTATAAATATCTCACCTTGTAAATCCTATTGTATTTATTCATATATTCACAGACTTGTTCACATACTCAATAAAGAACAACACTTTTTGACCACTTTTTCTATCGTTCCCTTGCTTGAATATCTGTTTTCCGTAATGACAAAACGAGCCGACCAAAAATTACCCTAACCGTTTGGCGCTATAAGGATGATGTTATTCTAACAACTACGTGACGATGAGCAGATTCAATGAAGTTTTAGAAAACGATCGACAACATGTTGATCGGAGAGAAGAACTGAGATTCCCTTCGCTCAGAGGGGCAAGCCAATCAACCTTTCATCATGACGCGCTAGTCGTCACCTTGGTTGTCTCAAACTGTGTGATGAGGGGAATTCTGATAGACGACGACAGCTTCGCGAACATACTATTTGTTGGAGAACTCTCCCATCTACAGTCAGACAAGGACACCTTGCTGAATAATATTATTTCTCTGGTTGGATTCAGAGGAAAAGTTAAGAGAACCATAGGTGAGATCGTGCTTCCGGTCTACACCGTTTGACTAAGTCGGTTGACCAAATTCCTAGTGGTCGATTGCGCTTCTCCTTATAACCCGATAATGGGTCATCCTTGGATCCACGATATATGAAGGTGGTGTCATTGACCCTTCACCACGCTTTCAAGTTCTTTACCCCCTAGGGAGTAAAAGAGATCAAGGGGGAGCAGGGTGAAGCACGATCTTGTTACAAGACAACCATCAAGGGAATCACAAGAAGAGGAGAGCAAGAAGATCGAGCAACTCGACGACGTACCCGTGAAGAAGGAGACACATATAAGTATATGAAGATAGGGTTTATTACCCACATATATACGGTGGAGGCTCATCGATTTCTTGAAATATAACTCCGACTGTTTTGCGTAGACTCACGACGACATGCTAGGAATTGATCTAGAGATCAATGTACGCAAGTTACATGTGGACCCGCATCACCCACCGGTGAGGCAGAAGAGAAGGAAGTTCACGCCACTGTGTAAAATCATCGCTTTTTCGCAGATCGAAAATGAAGTATGCTCTTAAACGGTCGAAAAACTCTGGTCAATTGCAAATATAACCCCTTCACTACGCAGACTGCCAATGCCGTCTGCGCAACTTTTTTTGTTTGCAAAGGAAACGTGCAAACTTCAAACGAAGTCTGCGACATGCTACAAATTTAATCAGTCCAATGCAAAACTAACCTCTACGTTGATTACTAGACCGAAAATGAAGTTTGCGATGGTTTGCAGACTTCAGTTGCGGTCTGTAGAAACGCAGTGCAACTTAATGAGAATGAAAGCTCAGCCTTACCTAATTTCGTGTTTTAAGCTTTCTTTTGGCTTCTCCAAGTGCCCAACACTTCGTTTCAGAGCGATATCGAAGAGGTTTTGATATTAAATCGACCAAATTGTCAAAGTTTACAAACTTGAAATTTTAAAACCATAAAAGAGAGAATTTTCAGTTTGAAATGGAGAGATAGTGATAGATAATGAAGTTTAAAGGCTAGGTATGGTGTTTATAGTTCGAAAAATGGTGATTGGAGAAGCATTTAGAGCTTAGCCGTGGTTGTTCATGGTTGTTGAGAATATTGAAGAAGATGGCATTTTCGTAAATAGCTTAGGGTTTTAGGGGTTTTTGTGTCTTCGTTTATTTATTTTTGAATTAAATAAATTATAAGGAATGACATTGTGGTTATATTTGAGTGTTGAGAAGGGTAAAAATAGGTACTTTAAAAAATGAAGATAGAGAATTTTAGTTAGTGGATTGACCACAACTTATGGATTATATTTGAAAGAGTCCCTTAAAAATAAAGCCTCAGTCCGAAGAATAAACTTTTTGCTCGCCCTTGTCTGTAAGTTTCTTTTGGTTGTATGATAAATTTGCCGTTAAAAATAAGAGTGATTTGTGAAATATCCATGAAAACAGTGTTTAAAGATATATCATCCTGTATTTTTTTTATTTTAATAGTTGGAAATGTTGAAGAATATTACTAGTTCATCCTTCAAAGCAATTTTTTTTCTTTTTTTGTCTTTTCACCCCCACAAATCATAAAATCGTCTACATATCTACATATATACTAAAGTAAAATTGTAAAAACACGAAAAAGTAGATATTTTTCTACAATAATCGTGCTTTGAATTTCGAAATGAATATATATACGGTAAATAGTCGCTAAAAACTATAACGTACTGAAGATACTAATACTATTTTAATTAGTCACATTACTTATTATATACAGAACAACTATTTTCTTAAATAAAAACAACCATAATAAAAGCAAACATCAAAGTATTAGTAATTGAAAGTGACTATTATATTAGTAAATACACCTTAAAACTCTATTAAACCACAAAATTTATAAACCATATGTTTAATAAGAAAAGACCAAAGTTGTGATTTGCATAGAACAATTAATAGAAATACTACTCGAAAAAGAATGACTATTTACGCGAGTATTTAAACAACTCAAAACATCAATGAAAGATAAAAGGCAAATAAACATATAAAATGAAAGTTGGATAAATCATCAAAACAAAAATTTTGGAGGGTAAATATATAATAAGAAAAAAATTAAGATGAAAAGATAAATTAAAACCTAAAATGAAATGAAAGAAATAGACCGACTATTTGTGGTGAACTAACTGTATCGAAAATATTGTTTCGTATAGAAAGGTAAAAATAGAAATATTGTAGAAATTATATGAGTGTTTTATTTTGGTAGCCAAAACTTCTAATAAAAATTATTTTTTGGTTATTCTCCCATATTTCTTATTTCACTATATCATCACTTGATTTTGAATGACGGCAAAAATGAAATCATTTAATTTTAAACATTTTGTACTATTTAAAATGTCAACTTTAGAGAACAGAGAGGCGGTGATCTTGAATCTCTAAATTCATATTTGTGTTCTGCTTCTCGTCGGTGAATAGGGATCAGTTGCCATCGCCGGCAAGATCTGCTTGGCTTGCCTTTTTGCTTTCTTTGCTCGCCATCGCTCTCTATACCGAAGTTCGAGATACTTGATGCTCTATCTTCCAAATTTGTGGCGATCTTGTCATATCTGATCTATGTGGTCTCATGGTGGTGCGTGGCTGTGGTTGTTGGAGTGTCGGTGAGGGTTGAAGTATAGAGTTTGTGGTGGTTTGGGTCGGTTTAGGCATGAATTTTTCGACTATGAAAATTTAAATTTTCATCCCTCATGCTTTAGTTCTTTGTATTTGATTTTATGGGATGATTCTAGTGTTAGATTACTATAAGATCAGGTTTACCTTCGCGGATATAGTGGTTTATAGGAGAAGTGTTATGCATTCTTCTCCATCTCGTTTATGCCCTTTTCATTGGTTTTGGTTTATCCAACGTTAGGATTGTGTCTCCGTTGGGTAGTGGTTCTCTGATTTTAACTGTCTAGACGGTGTTGTGGCTCGTGAGAGAGGTGCCCTCTTCCTACTAGTTAGGATTGACGGTTTATGTTTTTATGGTACTTGCTTGGTAGTGCTGGATTCTCAGTAAGGAAGTGCGTAGAGTTTCTTGTCATTAATTGTAGAATGTTCAAATTGGCTCTTCCGTCTCCGGTCAGGGATGATGATCATCGGTGATACTCGTGGCTTCTTTCGCATGGGAGCAATATAATGAGTTTCGTTCGTGTGTTGTCCTCAATAATCTCGACTAGTGTAGCTCATCTCCATTTCTCCTTCGATCGTTCCCACGTTTCTCCTAGTTGGTTTTATTTGTTTGATCTTTCATGGGGGTGGTTCCCACCATACCCGATCTAGGCTAAACCAATCTAAAAATTGGTGGGCCGTAGAGGCCCATTAACGAAGAAGAAGCTTAAGGCCCAGGGAAAGCAGAAGGGCCACGATCCCATTTGATGGTTGAATCCTAGTCTTAAGAGACCAATTGAGTGCGCATTGATGGGGAGGAAGATTTGGAGGAAAAGAGATCAAAGAGCTGTTACAGAAGAGGATGGCTATAAAAGGAGAGGAGAAGAATCTCGACAATGGGGGAGACATTTTTTATTCTCTTTGCATTTGTTACATCAAAAGCTCTTAGCGATTAATCGAAAGTTACAAAAGAGCTTTGGATGTAACAAATGCAAAGAGAATAAAAAAAAATGTCTCCCCATTACGATGCAAAATGTTGTCATGTGAGCTCGGAGATCTGTCTTTTCCTTATAGGGTGTGATTTTCAGCTTGATACTGGGGATCACCGCATTGATTATGTGGTGAGTGAAAGGAGTTCTCTGTGTTTCTTCTATCACTTTATCCACCTCGGGAGCAGAGCTGGTAGCCTTATGTATCTGAGATTGCATGGTTCAGAGCTCGGTAGTTGCCTGGGCAAGGGTCTGCCTTAACGTGGTGAGCTCGGCATCTGTCTGCGCATGTGTCTCTAGATTTGATTCCTCTCGAGCTGGGGTATGACCATCGCTCGACCTTCGGTAATTTTGTCTTCCATTTTTCGCAGGTTAGAGAGTCGGTCCTCCCGGCCCCCGTGGCAATGGTGGCAATAGGGAATCCAACCTTGCCTGCTGATGGGCTTGTGCTTGGGTCAATTCCTCCAACCTTATCCTTGATTGTCGTCCTTGCGCCTCCTGCCTCTCGCTTGTCGCCACCAATAATGCAAAACTCCCTTGCATATTCTCTGGAAGCTAGGCCAGCGCGGCTTGCAGGTCAATTGCCTGGAACGGGGGTCTTGGATTTGGATTTCGTCAGTCACGCCCGGCAGGCGGCCGGGATTCGCTTGATCTCCGATTGTTGGTACATCATTGATGCCATCGTTTCCTCCAGACATGGCTTCCTGCAAACTCAAAGACAAATTGATAAGAACGGGTGTGTTAGTGTAGAGTACCTAGTTCTCAGTGGTAGTCTGAGATGTTGCGTAGCGGAGGTTCGACCCTCCTTCTAGCGCCAATTGATGGATCTCGATTCCAACTCAGAAACTAGGGTTAGGGATTTGTTAGATTGCTAAGCAAGAAAGGGTTTCAACGACTAATTTTTGTATTGCTTTTAGCGATTAATCGAAAGTATTGCTTTGCATTTCTACAATAAGCGGGTGAATCTACGAGCTTTCCAAGAAGGAGATCTGGTGCTACGAAAAGTGGTGCAGAACACGTCGGAGTAATGTGCTGGTAAGCTCGAAACAACCTGGGAAGGACTTTATAGCATTGCTACGATTGTTAAGCCGGGGATTTACGAGCTCCTCTGCATGGATGGCAAGCAAGAGCCACGACCATGGAGCTCGGCGAACTTGAAGAGATATTATTTCTAAAAAAACATGATTCCCTGAACCTAAAGTGAATATGTAATAGAACTACGGAAAGGCTTGATTCCTCCGTGGTACGTAGGCAGCCCGCATGTGGGCACAACTGTTATATCAAAATAAACATCTATTCAAAATACTTGCGTATTTCCACGTAGGTGCCCTGGCCAGGTAGCTCGACTTAGTTGTGCATTTCTCATAAGTGTCATGGTGAAACGACACCAAGATTGTAAAATTGCGACCTCAACACGGTCCCTTCACAATCCAATGCTAACTTAGGTACGCTAAGATAAGACAACCGGACCGTGTCCGCAAAACACTCGACTTCCAAATCCGAAAAATGATTTGAAACTACTCGAGTGAGGCACAGGGTAAGCCTACACCATGCTGCACTTAGTCGCCAAGTCTATAAATAGGGTAAGCCAGAGTTCTTCTTCGCACCTATGTTTGTCACTCTTTGAAGAAGAAATTTTTAACGATAGTAGTAGGCAAGACTTGGGAGTAAAGGGAATAACGAGAATGCCCACTAAGGGTGTCAACATCGTTACTTCTTTATAGTAAAAATATACACGAAGATGGAGGTGGATTGATTTAAGTAAAACATCATAGAATAAATTTTGGAGTAAAGCCCTCCCGGGCACAGAAATGAAAGCGATAAAGTTTACGGAATAACAAAAGAAAATTAAAACGACAAGATAAATAAAAAGGCCACAGATGGTCTATTCTTGGTTCTTCGTCAGCACGGCGGCCAGTTCAGGAGAGAGAGCTGGAAGGTTGGACCCGAACAGATCTATTGGAAGGATTGGAGGATCAACGTTTGATGGAGGAAGGTCGGCTGGGGCATCATTTGGCTCCGTTGGAACTTGAGTAACATCAGGGAGGTCCATAGCCCTCGAAGTCACTTTCGGAGGTTCAAGCTCATAAGTGGTGAAAGTTGACGCCGAAAGAGCAACCAGTGTGGACCCACTATAGCTCTCAGAGATTGGAGAAACCCTGCGATCCTTGTCAAGGTCAGCTCGATCATATCCATTTCATTGAGCTCCTCTTTGAAGCTCTCAAGAGCATCATTCCACTTCTGCTTTTCGACCTCCAGGTCGAGAACTCCACCAGCTGACATCTGAACCAGTAGCTTAGCACGACTCTAAGCTTGCGACTGCAAGAGGGCGTTCTGTTGGATCAACTTCAGATCCTTCACAGCTTACTCAATCTTCTCAAACCGGGCCTTGTACTTTGCCGGCGCCTCCTTGCGCGCCTTCCTGCTGGCCTTCCGGGCTCCTCTCTCACTCTGCACCTCGAGCTTGGAGATCTCCTTTGCGTGGGCCTTTGTAGCAGAGTCAAGACGCTAGCCCAGGTCGGTTACCTTCTTTTGAGACGCCTCAAGGTTTGCGGTCAGCCTTTCCTCCTCTTGCTGAGCTTCGCCCCGAGCCCTCTGCAGTTCGTTGAATACCTTGGTTTCCTTTCCCTTTGCCTCATCAAGGCTGACGTTAAGCTCTTCCTCCCTCTTCTTAGCCTTTTCCTCNGCTGGTCTTAGACATTGGTTAGCGACGACCTCAGGGCAGAATCCTTGAGTTCGAGTTCGGAGGCCTTGGCCTTTAGCTCCTTAATCTTGAGCTCGGAGTCTGCAACCAGCTTGATGGCATCGGCGCATTTCTCCTTCTCAATCTTTAGGTTGTCGCTGGCCTGGGATGTGACATGCTTGATCACCGCCTCGTATTCCGAGCGGAGACGGTTGATTAGTCCCATCTCCTAGAGGCAAGAGAGAACTAGGTTATAGCCCGGGGACTTAGTTTTAATGCCAAAAACAAAGGGCGGATGAAGTTACCTCGACGATCCGTGTGCAAAGCTCCTGGTACGTGGCAGAAGGCAGCAGGAGCTTTCTTGGAAGAGGAGGGGTCCCAGCTAGCCGAATTCTCCTACACAGAGTCTCTGCAGCGACCTTGTCTTCTGGTAGAGGAGTGAGCCTGGCAAAGTCAAACATGAACGCATAATCCCCAGGTTCTCCCGCGGAGTCAGGTTGGGAAGAGAGGGCTAAGGACTCAGCATCCTTGGGAGATCCTTTGTCTTTCGACTTCCTAGATTCTGACCTCTGAAGGTCGGATGATCTCCTCTCTTCCGACCTTAGACGATCGGAGGATTTGCCACCATCAATTCTCTGCTTCTTCGAAGACTCCACGGAGGTAGACGAAGGCCTTTTCTTGGAACTAGAGTCATGGTTCCCATATGAGGTAGAGGATGGAGCCTTCTTGGCATGAACATCTTTCGAAGATCAGGGGGGAGTCTCTGCCTTTCCTCTTCTCAGTAGCATCCGTGACTTTGGCTAAGGCCATCCCTCCCCTAGAGGCGTCAGAAGGATTCTCGACAGCCCTGGGAGGAGGAGGAGAGGCGGAGCCATCAGACCAGGAGAAACATCATCAAGCTGGCGAGAGGACCTTTCCGAGGTCCTCTCGGAAGGTCGGGAGGCAAAGGAAGAGACTAGTTCCCTACTCTCCGGGATGTCGGCAGGATGGGCGTCGAATCTACCTTGTCTTTCGACCTGTTCCTTCTCTGCCCATAGCCTGTCCGTTTCATCGACCTCTGCTCTTTCCTTCGCTGCTCTCTCCTCAGCAGCAACCTTCTCTTTTGCCGCTCTCTCTTCGGCAACAACGTTGTCCCTAACTGCCCTTTCACTAGCAGCTCGGGCCCGTGCATCTTTCTCCGCCACAGCCTTGTCTCTCTCTTCTTTCTTGCGAGCAGCATCAGCCACTCGTTGTTCCAGGTTTAGAAGCTGCACAACAGGTCGGACCATCGCTTGAGAGGGCTGAATGCATAGGGGAGATAAAGGAGGAGTTCGATTCTCTTCTCGAGCTGCGACCGTAGCAACCGTAGCAATTGGGCTGGCAACCCGAGTGGAGTTGAAAAGAAACCACTTGCGCTCTGGAACGGCCTGGAGGGAAGCAAGGTCTGTCTTGAAAGTCAGAAAATCCTTGTCTTTCTTCGGTTCAGGGCGAGCTGCAAAATGAAGTAAAACAGTTAGTAAAAGTGGGGGCTGCATGAGGTTAATAAGACGACCTAAACAGGTCTTCTACTGAAATCAAGGTTCTAGATTCGGCGGGTGGAGCTAGCAAAGCGCTCAGGAAGAGAGCTCGGGCTGGCGAGAATGTAGAAGTAGCCCCTTTCCCAGTTTGTGACCTTGCAGTCTAGAAGTCGGATCAACTAGGGCTTGCCAGAGACATAGAATTGCCCCGGTTTCTGGGAGTTCATTTTGAAAGAGGTCAAACGCTCCAGCAACTGGACCCCCAGCCTAACTCCGGCTTCAGCGGCGATAACGAAAAGCCCGACGATTTTTCTAATTCCCCCAATTGTCAATTTCGAGATAGCAATTTGACGGCGGCGACAGTAGACCACTACAAAGTGATGAAGTGGGAACCAGAGGAGACAGTTGAGGAAGAACGACTCGTAAATAGTGAGGTAGCCCGGAGGAGCAGACTTAGGCCTTTGGTCAGGCGTGGGAAGGAGAAACACCACTTCGTCGGGAATGTCACAAGATTCCCTCAGGGTTTGTAGTGATTTGGTAGTGTTGGTCATCGGTAAGACGTCGAAGAAGGTCAGAGCAGGGGCTCATCCCCCACGAGATCCTCGTGTTCCATAGTGGGGGGATGTCACTGTCTTCGTTGGATTTGGAGTTAGGACGGAACATTGGCAGGTCGACGAAACCTTCCTCCGGTGGAGGCCTTTCTCCGGAAGGCCCGGGGATGTCCCTCACAGTAGAAGAAGGAGTAGGGATCTTGTTCGAGGGTCTCTTTCGGCGGGTAATCAAAGCAGAAGGGTCCATGGTGAGATTTGGAGGGAGACACTTGCGGAGAATGGAGAGACACAGCAAGGAGAGAAGCGAAATCGCGGAGATTCGAGTGCAAAAAGAAAGAAGAGGAAAAAAAGCTACAAAGGGAAAATGAGAACAAAAACTAACCTTGATTTGCAGAGGAAGACGAAACGCGGATGAGAGAAAGATAGAAGGTCCCACCTTTTAAATGACACGTCTTTCAAGTGGTGACGTGAGCGGCGCAGTCATCATGAAGTAGGTCCTAGAACAAATCAAATCAAATCTTTCTTGAATGGAAAAACGGGAGTCAATCGAATCGCAAAACCGGTCCAAATAAGGTAACCAAGATCGGTTTAACCCAAATCGGGAAATTCCAACCTGGGTTCATTAAGGAAAAAATCAATTAATGGATCGAAACATCGATTCTATAATCGAATTTTCCTTAAACGAGCTTGGGGGCTCTTGATGGGGGTGATTCCCACCATACCCGACTTGAGCTAAATCAATCTAAAAATTGGTGGGCCGTAGGGGCCTATTATCAAAGAAGAAGAAGAAGCTTAAGGCCCAGGGAAAGCAGAAGGGTCACGATCCCATTTGATGGAAATAACTGTCGAATCATGGTCTTAAGAGACCAATTGAAAGCGCATTGATGGGAGGAAGATTTGGAGAAAAAGAGATCAAAGAGCTGTTACGGAAGAGGATGTAATCTTCGATGCCAAAGTGTAAACAATAAAAATTCTCAATGAAACAAAGAATAACTCTTTTTATTTCTAAAGCTTTCAATCTCAAAGCTCACACAATCACCAGATAAACTCATAACTCGATTGATCATATTTATATCTAACCCTATTACTTATCCTAATAAGAAAAGGAAAACCAAACTTAAGTTTTCTAGATAACTCCTAGAAAACAAACAACTAAAAAATAATAATAAAAGGATAAGATTCTTCAATGACTTGTTTCTCAAGTCACTTATAGCGTACTTCAACATTCTCCCCTTTAAGCTTGAAGTGGCTTTAGAAAAGTCATGAACGCCCACCATTTCTCTCATTTCTTTAAAATTCAGTCTTCCAAGTGCTTTCGTGAGAACATCAGCTCTTTGTTCGTTACCCGGGACATGAACCACTTCAATCTGTTCATTCTCGACACATTCACAAATGAAATGATAGTGTCTATGTATGTGTTTACTGTGTCAATGAAACATAGGATTTTTTGAGAGCGCAATTGCAGATTTGTTGTCCACTCGAACTGTTACCTTCCCACTTGTCTCGCCTGAAATTTCACCAAGGAGCTCTTGAAGCCAAACTCCTTGTTTTGCAGCCATGAACTTCGCTTCACATGAAGATAAAGTTACCGTCTCTTGTTTCTGCGAACACCATGTCACAAGACTCTCATTAAGATAGAAAATATGTCATGTAGTGCTTCTGCCATCATCTAAATCCACATTAAGTGAGCTGTCCGAGTAGCCACTTAGTTCCGGTCTACGACCTCGCTCATAGGTGAGTCCGAACCCAGTTGTTCCGCGCAAATACCTCAGAATCTGCTTTAGTGCTGCTCCATGAGACTCTTCTGGGTCTTGCATATATCTGCTCAACAATCCAACACTGTAAGAAAGGTCTGGACGAGTATGGAGCATGTACCTTAAGCATCCAATGCTCCTGCGATATATAGTCTCATTAATCGACTTCTCTTCAACAGATTTCGACACTTTCAAGTTCGATATCATGGGCGTATGAGACGAATTGCAGTCGCCCATTCCTAGCTCCTCCAGAACCTTCTTAGCATTCCTTTCTTGCTTTAATGTTATTCCATTCTCATGTTGTTGGACTTCTATACCCAAGTAATATGTGAGTTTACCGAGATCAATCATCTTGAACTTAACTGACATATCCCCTTTAAACTCAATTACCAACTTCACATTTGAACCTATAACACGTAAGTCACCAACATACACAACCACAATGAGTAAATTTCCTTCTACCTTTCTTCGGTATAAAGATGGTTCTTTCGAACATCTACAAAATCCTAGCTCATGTAGAATCTTGTTTAGTTTCTTATTCCACGCTCTAGGAGGTTGCTTTAAGCCATAAAGTGCCTTAGAGAGTTTGTAGACCTTATGTTCACTCCCTTTCAACTCATACCCTTCAGGTTGTGTAACATAGACTTCTTCCTTTAACTCTCCGTGAAGAAACGCAGTTTTCACGTATAAATGATGCACTTTCCATCCAAGTAAGGCCGCAAGTGCTATGATCAGACGAACGGTTTCAAGTCTTATTACTGGTGCAAACACTTCTTCATAATCAACTCCATGCCTTTGTACGTACCCTTTTGCAACCAATCTAGCTTTGTATTTATTAATACTATCATCTGGGTTCTGTTTAATTTTGAAACCCCATTTTAAACCTATAAATTTTGCACCAACAGGAAGATCGACCATGCTCCAGGTCTTGTTCTTGTTAATTGACGAGATTTCCTCGTCACAAGCATCCCTCCAAACCTTGTCTTCTTTTGCTTCATCATAGCACCATGGTTCTTCGTTAATCATTAACAGAATTTCCTCGGACTCAAGTTCAGCTATCTAGATGTAATCTTCCAGGTATTCCGGTTTCTTACTTTCCCTTGTAGATCGCCGTAACCAGAGGTTGCGCCGCCTGCGCTCTCAAGCTTTGACTTTCAGTATGTGAGCTCTGTTCTCATGGCTCTTCAGGTTGTCGAACCTGAGTATTGGCTCTGCGTTCATGCTCTGTTCGAAATTGCGGACTCTATTCATGCTCTGTGTCTGGTCCAGACTCGTCATTCTCATCTCCAGCGTCATACTCTGCTCCGCCATCAAGCTCAGTCCCACCATGCTCTTCGTCAACATGATCATTATTTCCAGCATTCATTTCATTACCATTATCAACAATTTCTCCTCCTGTCTCTTCACGTATTCTATTATTCCCATATCTCCCAAACTCGAGCTTGAACATGCCCGGTTCTTCGTTAGGATCTGTACCCAAACCATTCCACCTCCAACTTTCACTACAAGAAAACAGACGATTAACGACGATAGAAATCGTTGCTAAATCGTCGGTATACAGCCGTAACGACGAATTAACGACGAAATCAAAATCGTCCTTAATGGATCGTCGCAAAAGAAAAATCGTCGTTAATTCGTCGTAAAGTTGAAGACGATTGAATTTCGTCGTAAATTCGATGTTAAAAATTTGTCGCAAATTCA
>OVAN01011342.1:0-14800 GCA_900406275.1 Anastatica hierochuntica
ACAAGCTCTCAGTATATTTCTAACCAATTTGGATACCCATCTAGCTCTTCATGTAAGACAATTTGAGGTTGTGGATGTCTCTGAAGCTGCTAGAATAGCTAAACTCCATGAGACCTACCTGTTACATACCCAACCAAAAACACATAAAGCTCCCTTCAATCCTCACCTCAAAACACATAACCCTTCTATAAATTACCAAAAACCAAACAGCCAAAACACCTATAAATCCCCAAACACTATCCCTTTACTTCCTACACCCATCTACCCACCTAAACCAGCCTTACACAAACTAGCCAGAAAGTTCTCTTTTGATGAGATGCAAGAGAGAAAGAGCAGAGGTCTCTGTATGTACTGTGATGAACCCTATTCTCCTGGTCATCATTTGAAACACAAAAAGCCACAAGTGCTTTTCGTAGAGGGAGGTGATGAAGAGCTCTCTGAAGAAGAAGACATTCACATGGAAGAGGTGATAGAGGAAGAGAGTGATGAGAAAACTCCCATTGTTTCAGTCAATGCTTTGGATGGCTCAACTACTTTCAACTGTATGAGGGTAATTGGTCAGTGTGGGAAGAAGAGGAAGCTTTATATCCTCATTGATCCAGGGAGCACTCACAACTTCTTGGATGAAGCGGTGGCTAAAGAAATCGGTTATGTTCTACAAAAAGTTAAGCCTATGATGGTAGCTACTGTTAATGGGAGCAAAATGATATCTTCATTCAAATGTGATGGTTTTACCTGGAGGTTACAAGGTTATGAGCTTACAACAGATGTGAGAACTTTACCTATGGGATGCTATGATCTGGTACTGGGAATTCAATGGTTAGTCACCCTTGGGCCCATTCTGTGGGATTTTCACAATTTAAGAATGGAGTTCAATCTAAATGGGACTAAGCATGTACTCAGAGGCGTTACTAAAGGAAGTTGTAAGATGGTTAAAGGAAGCAGCCTCAATAAAATTATGCTACAGGGACCACAAGTTGCATTACTAAGAATGCAGGAAGTAGAAGAAAATACTGAATTAAGGTTTGAGATGGAACCTGAGTCAATGTTCTGTCATATTGCGGCAAGTGGTGATCTAAAGAATCATGATCCAGAACTCTCTGCTTTGTTGAAGGAATTTGCAGATTTGTTTGAGGAGCCTGAGCATCTACCTCCTTTCTGTGAGGGCTTTGATCACAAGATTCCTCTCCTTGAGGGTTCTAATCCTATAAGCCAAAGACCCTACAGGTATTCCTCTTTACAGAAGGATGTGGTGGACAGAATGCTGAAAGATTTAGCAAACAAAGGAACAATACATAATAGCAACAGTCCATATGCTTCTCCTATTGTGTTAGTAAAGAAGAAAGATGGCTCCTGGTGGTTATGTGTGGATTTCAGGGGCTTGAATAAGCAAACTATTAAAGATAAGTATCCCATACCTCTGCTTGAAGACTTACTAGATGAGCTGGGGGGTTCTGTGTACTTTTCAAAGCTGGACCTTCGAGCTGGCTTCCATTAGATACGTATGTCACCAGATGATGTGTACAAGACTGCGTTCAAATCTCATTCAGGACATTTTGAGTTCTTGGTCATGCCGTTTGGGCTCACAAATGCTCCATCTATTTTTCAAGCATTAATGAACCATGTATTTCAGGAGATCTCCCGCAAGTTCCTACTGGTGTTTTTTGATGATATCTTGGTATACAGTCCTAGCTGGGAGATCCACCTTCAGCATTTAAGAGTGGTTTTCTCTTTATTAAGGCAGAATCAGCTATATTTGAAACTGTCTAAATGTACATTTGCTGCTACAAAAGTTGAATACCTGGGCCATTTCATTTCTTCAGAGGGCGTGAGCACAGATCCTAAGAAGATTGAGGCAGTAGAGAATTGGCCAACACCTGTGACACAGAAGCAGCTACGAAGCTTTTTTGGTCTTGCTAATTACTACAGGAGGTTTATTAAGGGGTATAGTATAATAGCAAGACCTTTGACTCAACTGTTGAAGAAGGAAGGCTTTGCTTGGGGAGAAGAAGCACAAACAGCTTTCCAATCTCTCAAAACTACTTTGGTTTCTGCTCCAACACTAGCCCTACCAGACTTTGACAAAACTTTTGTTGTTGAGACAGATGTATCCAACACTGGTATAGGGGCTGTTCTAATGCAGGACCATCACCCTATTAGCTACATAAGTAGAGCATTGGGGCCGCGACATCAATGGTTATCTGTGTATGAGAAGGAGCTATTAGCAGTGGTATATGCAGTTCAACAATGGAATGCTTATTTGGAACATCGACCATTTATCATAAAGACTGACCAGAAAAGTATTAAATACCTTTTGGATCAGAAGATAACCACTCCTTTCCAGCATATGTGGGTTTCAAAGTTGATGGGGTACACTTTTGAAATCCAGTACAAACAAGGAAAAGAGAATATAGCGGGAGATGCTCTTTCAAGGGTCACAGGAGCTCAGCTACTCAGTCTGGTTATGACAACAGTTGATCATGATCTTTTGGGGTATATCACTCTGACTTGGGAGAATGATCCTCATCTGAAAAAGATAATATATGAGCTACAGGGTTCAAGCTCCTTACATCCTGCTTATACTTACCAAAACCAAGAATTGAGGAGGAAAGGGAAGCTAGTGGTATGTAATGATTCTGACCTGCGTATGAAGATACTGAAATGGCTTCATGATTCAGCAGTAGGAGGGCACTCAGGGAGAGATGCCACAGTGAAGCGAGTGAAATCCCTCTTCTACTGGCCAAAAATGCATATTGAGATCCAGAATTATATCAGGAACTGTGTTGTCTGCCAACGCAGCAAATATGATGTCGCAGCCAAGCCTGGATTGCTGCAGCCTCTACCAGTCCCTGATGGAATGTGGGAATCCATTAGTCTAGATTTCATTGAAGGATTGCCTCCTTCTGCGGGCAAACACTGCATACTGGTGGTCATCGATAGACTGAGCAAGAATGCCCACTTCTTAGCTCTGTCTCATCCTTATACCGCAACCACAGTAGCTCAATTGTACTTGGACAATATCTTCAAGCTACATGGAATGCCAAAGGAGATTATAAGCGACAAAGATCCAACATTCCTGAGTGAAGTTTGGAATGAGATGTTTCGGGTTCATGGGGTTGAAAGGAAGCTTTCTACTTCTTATCACCCGCAAACGGATGGGCAAACCGAAATTACAAACAAGACATTGGAAACTTACTTGCGTTGTATGGCTTCAGATGTCCCTCACAGTTGGTCGAAATGGTTGTCCCTTGCAGAGTGGTGGTACAATACAACTTTTCATTCAGCTATTCGTATGACCCCTTTCGAAGCTGTGTATGGCTACCCACCACCTCTTCATCTCCCTTATCTCCCTAGGGAAAGTTCCTCTGCTGCGGTGGATCAAAATCTCAGAACAAGGAAGAAATCATTTCTATGCTGAAATTTCACATCACGAGAGCTCAGAATCGGATGAAGCAGTATGCAGACTCTTATCGCTCACATCGTGAATTTCAGGTTGGTGATTTCGTGTACTTGAAATTGCAGCCATACCGTCAACATTCTTTAAAGAACATAGCGGTACCACACAAGCTATCTCCCCGCTTCTATGGGCCTTTCCGTGTAATAGATAAAGTTGGTTCTGTCGCTTACAAGCTGGATCTGCCTAGTGATGCCGCTATTCACAATGTCTTCCATGTGAGCCAGCTTAAGCTCTGTCCCAATCCTCCGGACTCGATCTCAGCTTTGCCACAATACTTAATTGATGTCGGAACAACTAAAGAACCAGAGGCAATTCTCGAAAAGAAAATGGTAAATCGGCAGAACAAGGCGGTGACAAAGGTTCTGGTCAAATGGAAGGGGTTTCCAGTCGAGAAAGCTACTTGAGAATTTTATCAGGATTTCGCCAACAAGTATCCTCTTTTTAATCCTTGAGGACAAGGATCTTGTCAAAGGGGGAGTATTGTTACAGAGTGAAGATGAGAAGAAGAAGATATCGATATTTTGAACTTTGGTTAAGTTGTGGTTATGTTTATTTTATAATTAAAACAATGAACCGGTTTGTATGTAAACCGATTCCCAAAACATGTTATAAGCATGTGTCACCTGAGAAACAAATCAATCAGATATTATTCCTATTACATTTCTCTCTCTTACGATTCTCTGTCAATACACGTGATTCCGTTAAGGTGCTAGTATCTTCAAGGTGTTCTTTCTCCTTCTCCGATCACCTTCTAGGTTGGTATCCTCCATTCTTCGGATCTTCTAAGAACTCTAGTTTGGCTTATCCGGTTACCGTTTCCGTTTCTCATCAGAATCTACAAAATTTTCAAAATTGGCTTTTGATTATTTAAAATTACTACTATATTTTTCCTGTATTATATATATAGAGTGCAAATATAGAGACTAGTTGGAGGCTCCAGTTATTAATCCTTGGGAGGCATTGATGCTGAGACAACAAGATAACACATGCGTGTCTCTTCGTCTTTTGTGTTCGTATGTGTCCAAAACATTAAATACTTAGTTAAAGCAATTCATGCTGGATTCTGGTTAAGTCTTTTTTAAAACAATTTTGTCATTTATGGCCTTCTAGAAAAACTAATTAAAAACACACATCTTTCACACAAAGAAAAAGATGTTAAATTTTAAAACCTAGTTAATGCCAAAATAAATAATAAAAAATTAGATACCGACTGAGAATATTATGGGTAATTTTTTTTTTCCGGCTATTATGGGTAATAAAAGTCTTCTAATCACTTCATAAACATAAGTCCAAAATAAAATAAAAACTCTTTCTGAGTTGAATGTGTTAGGTAGAGGAGAGAGAGAGAGAGTAGACAATGGTCCCTCTATTTTCATAGTCATTATTACCGGATAATAAAATTTATTTATGTCAATTATTTTACTCTCTCAAATTATTTATTATCCAAATTACTTTTTTTTGCCTTGAAGAAGAAGATGCTTTACTGTAAAAAAAAAGGAAGAAAGAAGAAGATGCTTTTGTTTTGGAGCTTTATGCAACGTTTCTTGGCTTTTTTAAAGTTTTCATTTGACACATTACAGAAGAGAGACTGACGCATTTTTTCAGCTGAGCCACCTCCATAGCTCCTTTTCTCTTTTTTTCCGCCGCCGCAACATTCGTAGGGTTCCGATCACTTGACATGACAGTCACTTCATTCTATTAATTAACGCTCACAAAAGCCGAGCTTGGGAGCAGTAAGTAGAAGTCGATTTCAGATCTCTCATTTGCCGGAATCGCATTCGTCAAAAAGTGGAAGAACGAACACAGCTCCAGGCTTAGTTTCACTTCCGAAGTGCGTTTACAGAAGCTACATTAGTTCTCGGATGTAAGAACTGCTACTAATCGAACTTTCCGAGAATCATGATGTTTTGACTTTGGATGTTAATTGCATTAGTAGATTAGAGTGTTATAGTAATCTGTTTTCTATTTTGTCTTCAGTTTAGTGTGTCGGCAAGCTTGCTTTACCTTGTTGTTTTTCCTAATTTGGTAACCTTACTTTTTGGACGATGCAGCTTCAGAGCTTCTTTTTCTTCTTTTCAGGAGACCTTATCTTTTCTCCTCTTTCAGGCAAACTCCTGTCTTCTTTCAAATCTCACTTTTATCATTACTGTTCGTGTTCTGTATATCAGATTTACTATGAATTTTTTCCGGATCTGGTTCCACTTGAATCTCTAAACATAAGCTTCTGATTTGCATATTTGAATCTACATTTGCTTCAGTTGATTTTGATCATCTTTGTTTTTTGGCAATGTTTATTTTGTATTAGTTACACTCTCAATGTGGATAATTTTATAGACTGGTGCTATGGACCGACGCAGTTGGCCGTGGAAGAAAAAGGCATCTGATAAACCAACCTTAGTACTTGAATCTGCAGCTGATGCTTCTCACTCTAAGCTTGAAAAGGTATTTTACTCATCTTACTCTTTCATGCTTTCTGCTCTACAGCTAATTTATGATTTCGGTTTTGCGTATTTCGCTTTTGGAATTAGGATACCGTTAAGAAGCCAAAGTATGTTCAGATTTCTGTGGAGCAATACACACATCTCACGGGTCTGGAAGAACAAATTAAGACATACGATGTTCAAATCAAATCTTATGAGAGCCAAGTTGAAGCTTATGAGGAGAAAGTTAAAAGCTTTGAAGAACAGATCGAGACATATGATGAGCAGGTTCAGAGTTATGCTGAACAGCTGCAGAGACTGAATGAGGATAACCAGGACTTGAATGAAAAACTTTCTGCTGCTAATGCAGAAATAACCGTCAAAGAGGGCTTAGTGAAGCAGCATTCCAAGGTCGCTGAAGATGCTGTCGCAGGTATACAAAAACATTTTGTTTTCTCGTACTACCGCTGAATATATTTATGTTGCAATTAGACTACCATTTTATAGCCTTTTGTTGATGCAGGTTGGGAAAAAGCTGACGCTGAAGCTTTGACATTAAAAAATACCCTGGAATCTGTTACCCTCTCGAAACTCACAGCTGAAGACCGTGCAGCACACCTAGATGGTGCACTGAAAGAGTGCATGCGGCAGATACGAAATTTGAAGAAAGACCATGAAGAGCAACTGCGCGATATTGCCTTAAGCAAGACCAAGCAAATTGAAAAAATAACACTGGAGTGTGAAAAAAAGATCTCTGACTTTGAACAGGAGCTTCTAAGGTCTGCAGCGGATAGCGATGCCCTGTCCAGAACTTTACAAGAGCGGTCCAACATGCTGGTAAATATCAGTGAGGAGAAGTCACGAGCTGATGCTGAAATAGAGACCCTGAAGAGCAATCTAGAAATGTGCGAAAGAGAAATAAAATCTCTCAAGTACGAAGTCCATGTAGTTTCTAAAGAGCTTGAAATACGAAACGAAGAAAAGAATATGTGTATCAGATCTGCAGATGTTGCCAACAAGCAGCACCTTGAAGGTGTAAAGAAAATAGCTAAGTTGGAAGCAGAATGCCAGAGACTAAGAAGTCTTGTGAGAAAAAAACTGCCAGGTCCAGCTGCACTTGCTCAAATGAAGCTTGAGGTTGAGAACTTAGGCAGGGATAGTGGAGATGCCCGGCTAAAGAGATCTCCCGCCAAGGCTTCTAGTCCATGCAAGTCACCGGGGGGATATTCATCATCTGGGTCTGATTTGTCAATAGATAATGCGCAGAAATTCCAAAAAGAAAATGAATTTCTTACAGAGCGTTTACTGGCAATGGAAGAAGAGACAAAAATGCTGAAAGAAGCCTTAGCAAAGCGCAATAGTGAATTGCTGGAGTCACGGAATCTCTGTGCTCAGAGCACTAGTAAACTTCAAAGCTTGGAAGCTCAGCTGCAGCAAAATAATTCTCGGAAGTCCTCATTTGAAGCGAGTCCAAATCTTAATACAAGCAATCCGTCAAGTACAATCTCGATTTCTGAAGATGGGAATGATGATGCTGGAAGTTGTAGTGGATCTTTGTCAACAACACCATCACAACAGTCCAAGAAAGAGAATGAGGTGGCAGCACTGGAGAGGGTTGAAAGTGTTAATAGCCATGTGGAGCTTATGGATGATTTTCTTGAAATGGAGAAGTTAGCTTGTTTGCCAAATCAATCTAGCAGAAATGGTAGTGTGGATTCCAAAGATTCTTCAGGTGATCAAAAGTCAGAACTGGCTCAGACTGAACTTAACGAGTCCGATATAGGTAGTATGGCAGCGATGGAATTCAGATCTAGATTACTAAAGGTTCTTGAATCTGTATCTGCTGATGCCAGCCTAAGAAAGATTGTTGGGGATATAAAATGCATTTTGCAAGATGTGAATGACTGTATGGACCAGGACAAGCCGTCTGATTTGCACGTTCATCCTGAAGAAGAGGATGATTTATGTCCACAACAAATCATGTTGAAGGATTGTCATTTGTCAGAACAAAAGCTACAGAGCGTTCACAAAGATTTATCAGATGCTGTTTCTCGGATTCATGAGTTTGTTTTGTTGCTAAGGAAAGAGATAAAGTCAAGCCAGGACATGTCTGTTGAGGGAAATGATTTTGTTGAACTGATCGAAGGCTTCTCCATCACGTTCAACCATGTTTTAAGTGGTGAAAAAAAATTGGATGATTTTGTTTCGGATCTTGCTAATGTCTTCAAGGAGGCCATGGAGCTGAAGGTAAATTTTAGGGCTCTTGCCTCTTCCGAGGTTGAAATTCTGAGTCCAGATTGCATAGACAAGGTTGCATTACCCGAGAGCAAGGTCGTGGATAAAGATTCGTCTAAAGAAATATATCAAAATGGATGTGTCCACAACGAGACAGGAGTTCCATGTGATGAAAACAGAGTTTTGGGGTATGAATCAGACTCCAAATTACGGGAAATAGAAGAACTAAAAACCGAAAAGGAAAAGATGTCAGTGGATATCGAGGAGCTGAAGTTTCAGTTACAAGAATCTGAGCGGCTGTTAGCTGACATTAGATCACAGTTTGATTCTGCTCAAAGATCAAACAGCTTGGCGGATACACAACTCAGATGTATGACTGAGTCATATAGATCACTTGAAACACGTGCAGCTGATTTAGAGATCGAGGTGAACCAGCTTAAAGAAAAGGTACAGGATTTGGAGAATGTGCTTGAAGATGAAAAACACAAGCGCGACGAAGCTATTTTGAGGTGCCATGAACTCGAAGAACGTATTCAAAGGTGAGTAGCATCAGCTTTACCAGAATGTAAAAGAATCTGACTGTTTCCATTTTCTGCACTTTTATTCATCGCCAATTATGTTTATCTTTGAGTATTTCAGCTGACTGTTAATTAGTCTAGGTGTTTGCATAAGTTTGTACTCATATATATACATATTTCTACCGTTTTCCAGAAATGGACACACTTCTTTGGTTGCTGAGGATGATGAAGGAGAAGATATCAAGACCAAACAGGTAATGTCTTTGCAGTGCTTCTCAGGGTCTTATTCATTGCCAACTGCTTTATAAACTTTGCTTTTTTTCAGAATTTCAATTTGTATTTCTGGATTCTTGATCCATGTATATTGGAAACGACAGCTCATTTCTCTTATTGCTTGCTCATTGTTCACCTCACTACATGCAATCAGTTTAGGTTTATATACATATTTAATTACACAGACCCAAGCATACACATCTACAGCCTGTGCACTCATTGATTCCAGAACCCTTAGGACTTTAAAGTTATAAGAAAAAGAGAGAGAAGAAACTAACGCAAAATGATGTACAGGAGAGAGAGCTAGCGGCAGCAGCAGAGAAGTTAGCGGAGTGTCAAGAAACCATATTTATGTTGGGGAAGCAGCTGAAATCATTCAGGCCACAACCTGAACAAATGAGGTCACCGCAAAGAGAAAGTGAGTCCTATCCTCAGGAGGATCTCATGAACAATGGCGTAGAAGAAGGAGATACAACTGAGACAGAGGTCCCTAGGTTTATGGAGTCTCCAAAATGGCCTTCAGATTCAGAGACTAGCGATTTGATGACATCGCCATCACGGGTGGGTTCAAGGCTCCCAAGGTCAGGTTCATCTGGAAATCCAACCCCAGAGAAATCCTCCAGAGGAATAAGCAGGTTCTTCTCCTCCAAATCAGGATATTAGCCTTTGAAATAAAGTTGTGTAATGTGTACATGATGATGATGATATTGTGATAATCAAGAGAATACTTTCTTGTGGGATCTTTTTTGGTTGTTGTCAGTTTCTACATTACTGGAGGTGAGTACTTTACCTCCTTATCCAGGGCCAGTGTGCATTTGTTAATCTAATTATGTTAGTATTCATTCAACAAGCGACAATAGTATATAGCAGATGTCCTTGAAGAAATAAAGAAAACTACAAAGCACCATATCTGTCACATGATCAACCAGTGACTAAGTTTTGATTTAGCACCGTTTGTTGACATTGATAGGGTTGCAAATATACAACTATACTATATTTTCTTCTTAGCGAAGCCAAACATCAGATTGACAGAAAGGAATATCTGATGACAGTGACCATGTATATCCAATTTCGATGCCATATTGCTATCTTGGTCGATTCTTTCAATATGTTGGCTCCTTGTATCCAAAGCAAGTTCTTTTCTCACACCTTGAATGCCATAGATGAAGATTTGACATATATATATATATATATATATTTATCTTTTTTATTAAAAAGAAGATACGAATGTTGCATCTTTTTATTCTAAAATATTAGGATTCAGGCTCAAAGGCGTTGTAAAACTAGCGTTACATGTAAATTTTTTTGTATTAAATTAAAGGTTTTCAGTAACTATCTTTCATCTTCTCAACTGCTGAAATTGCTCCACAAATCTGTGAGGCTCACCTCTGCTTCTGACTCGAACCAGTAATCTGCTTTTAACTGCAAAAATACACAACCAAAAACTTTCAAACTAACACTTGGGAGACTGATCCAATAGCACATATCTGTGGGATCTAATCTTTACTTACATCAGTATCTGAAGTTACTATTTTCAAGGAAGGAGTGTCTACTTCTCCATATGAGGCTCCTGCATTTTTCTCCAACTCGTGACCTGACCTGTCACGTGTTCCCCCACTGTCTCCTTTGTATTTGCTGCGGCCATGTTTGTTCACAGATATTTACATAAGACAAGACCAAACACATAGATATTGAGAGAGAGTGAAAAAGTGTTTGTCATGACTACAAGTCTACTACCTTAATAGGTAGACATCAATCGGCCCCATCATACTCCTAATCACCATCCTGTATTGTCTTTGCGGAAAACTCAACACCTACCGTAACAGAATAAAAATGCTACTTACTTCACTTTGTGTTTACAGCTGTTCACTAAATGGAAGCATCAAAAAGCAAAACCCTCACCTCATCAGGATCTGGAACTTCAATGTAACTAGCCGTAGGAGCTTTGATTGCCAGTAGTGTCTGGTTCTGTATCAAGAACCAACGCTTTAGCACGTCAAACTAGATAAAGGAAAAAACATAAGATGTTTTCTAGGAATTAGCTGGGGAGGACCAAGACCTTAAAGCGTGGGAGGCTCGTTATATCTTCCTCCGTCATAAACATGTACCTGTTTATTTCCATCATTGATCTTAGCAAATTTCTTGTGTAACACAAAAGATGAGACTCAAATCAAATTGACAAAAAAACCTTCTACAATATTCATCTTCCTCCAAGGATCTCAGAGCTTCTTGTCTTTCCCTGGGGATATATAACATGATGACATCTTAAACCATGTGCGTAAAGAACAATAGCCAAGTCTCCAAATAAACATAAGAACATATGCAACCAACCTTATAAGCTCATCCAACCTGCTTTCCTCAGATTTCATACTTTCTACTTCTGCC
This sequence comes from Anastatica hierochuntica, assembly GCA_900406275.1. Taxonomy (NCBI): domain Eukaryota; kingdom Viridiplantae; phylum Streptophyta; class Magnoliopsida; order Brassicales; family Brassicaceae; genus Anastatica; species Anastatica hierochuntica. Next base: position 11,289 of record OVAN01011342.1, read on the forward strand.
TGAAAATACATAGAGATGTAACTAGAATGTCAGACTGCCAATAAAGAAAAGCAAGAACATCTTTCTCATTTCCTGACATTTTCATTAGAGAGACTTGGTTGATTAGACGGAAAAAGAACGAAATAATGGACTCTTTCTTGACTATGCGATCGTTTATTCCATTGCAGTAAGTTCTGAAGACAAAAGTAATATGAGGAAATGCACGTTTCTGTGAACCTTTAGCCTAGCAATTTGATCTCCCAGGTAGTTCTGTCCAAGATTGTCAGCACCCCTGCATTAAAAGCCCATACGCAAGGTCAGATGAACGTAAGTTAAATACAAGTGAGAAAAGATTTGTGTGTAATTACTTCCAGCGGATATGATTCTTTGTAGTTTTCTCTATCAATCCAATTCCTTCAAGAACATTTGTAATATCGTATATCCTTCTTTTTTGTACCTGTTATAGAGGAATCATAAGAGTCCAGAGAGGAGATTCTAAGAAACCGATGAACATACTTATGACATAGAGACATGCATTAGTAGCTTAGTATTTTCAAAACACTGCATACCTCCAAAGCATCTGCACAATAGTTAAGATCAAGTGTTCCATCCTTAGCTTCCCGGATCAAATTGACAAATTTCTTTGTCAACAAACCTGCAAAACCAAAGAGACAATCATACAATTAAAGCTGTAACCCCCATAGAAATATAAACCTGACAAGAAAATAGCAGAACTAGATCTGATTCGGTGCTTTAACAGTTACCTAGAGAACTGTCATAGCGGCAGTTATAATTAGTTGCAGTTACGCGTCCGGTTAGTGCTTCTGCACAAGAACAAAATCAATCAACACAATGCTAAATACGAGATATAATACTTTAAACGCCATAGATACCGGCGTTTGCCATCCGCTTTCCAGCCTTTGACTGTTGAGTACCCTTTGACTTGTTTCCAGGTTTAGCGTCTTGAGTAGGTTCTTGTTTGACTATCACTTTAGCTATGTCAATGGTTTCTCCAGGCATGTTTGAGATGGATCCAAGCTGGATATGATGATTCTTTCTACTCTTCTGCTGCAAAAAGATCAACAAAGGTATGTCAGTCACCAAAAAAATCTCAATGTTTCAAAGTAGCCGCAATTAATAAACTCCCCCAAAGTTATAGAACTGGAGCCAACGAACGCCAAATCTGAAATCGGAGATCCACTGATACGGTGAAGAAACATCCAAAATTCGAGATCCGATTTGGATACGTTTCCCTTAATGGCCAAGTCCATTCAATTTTGTTTTCGCGAAAATTTGGGATCAAAAGTTAAAAAGGGGAAACAGGGAAAGACCTAGCTCTCAGAATTGAAGTCTGAATAGAATCTATGAAAAGCTAAAAAGGAGAAACTCACAACTTTCTGAGTGATTGGCGAGTAGGAGTCGTCCCAGTGAGCTGAAACATGCGGAGATTGTGAAGGAGGAAGCGACTCGGAAACCGAGAAAGGCCGATTCGGAGAAGCAGAGTAGCGTGGATCAGTGGAGGATAGAGATTGGAGTAATTCGAAGCGGAAAGGCGATCGGTGGTAAGAGAGAGTCGGATCTTCACCGGAGTTCGATGTCGCGGCCATATCCATCAGGCTGGTGGAAGAGGGACGAAGTGATTCCAAACCGATTTCCCGGCGAGAATCTTCGTTTAGGTTTGTCGGAGGAAAAGCAATGTAGAGATGAAGAAGAGGGAAGATGGAGGAGAGAGAGGAGAGGAAACAGCGGGAACAAGAGGAAAGGTCAAATTAGTCTTTTTTATTTATTAAAAACAATAAAAAAAAAACATGAAAAATCAAATTATAAAAGAGCGGTGTCCGATGAGTTTGATGAGTTTCAAATTCTGCCGCTTATTATTTGGGCTTTTAGTTGGGCTTTACCAAATTTCATATAATATGTTTACTTTTGATTTTCAGTTCTCTTAACCATTATAATATTAATATTTTTAATATAATTTTAGTTGTAGAATTTAAACTTATTTTTGAAAAAAGTGAACCAATCACAAAAAGACATATGGCATGTGAGTTTCTTTTGGAGAAATCATAGTCTCTAAAATGAGAGACTCTTCTTTTTCCATTATTTTTTATTTGTTTAATGTTAAGAGATCCATTGAAAAACCCTCAAAGAGATGCTCTTAATATCCTGATGGATCTGTGTTAGCATTTCTTCTCCCAATTTATAATAACTAAAGTAGCGCTACACGCTGGTTAGATAACATATATTTCGATCACACAAAATGAGATATAGTTTTCCCCGACGGGTTATCACTTTCTGTGTAACACCATCTCCAATGTATAGTAAAAGAATTCTATAACAGAGGTGACTTTTTCTCCGATATATTCTCCCATTATTATCTCTAAAATAATATATTATTAAAATTCTATTTTAATTTTACAATTAACACCTTTAATTTATAAATGTTGAAAATTAATCCATTCATTATAATTTTTAGAAATTTTCATAAAATTATAATATTATTTAAACTAAATAATTTATTACAAAAAGATATTAGACAAAAAAATAAAATAAAATAAACATGATCTAACCATCAATATTACTATACTTTCCCATAAATGATCAATTAATGCATTCGGAAGTGAGAAATGTGTTTCTTATCTTTGATTTTTTTGAATCGACTTAGAAACTTTTAGAACAGGTTCTCTCCAACATTTGGTATTTTGACTTCTGGAAGTGGAGTTTCTCTTCAACTTAAATATGTTATCAATATTTAAAATCTATATGGAACTTCAGATAATTAAACTATAATTAATAATTTTAGTTTTAAATATAAAATTTAAATATCATTTATTAAATAGAAAGTTAAAATTTCAAATAATATAATAATATTGTTTAATTATTTTATTTATAATTGTAAAAGTTAAAATTTATTATGAAAACAAAAAAAGTGATGTTTTATATGTAAAAAAATGTTGTTTCTTCAAAAACATGTACTGTAGTTATGATCACAAAAAGTTAAAGGACTATTGTGTAAATAAAAAAAAGTCTCTATTATAGAGGAATGCTATATTTTTCCCCTATATATAGAGGAAAAAATAGCAATTTCTATTTATTTTTTTTGACACAAAAGGATATTCTATTACTCAAAAAACTTGAGGTGGTGCAGCAAGCCACACCGGAATAGAACATCCCACAAAAGAGAAAAGAGAATACTGAAGTCTAGCTAACCTAGCTAAGAGATCTGCTTTAGAATTCGACTCCCGTGGTACATAGATTAGCTTGAAAGATGGAAGTGAGCACTTCACTCTCTCAACCTCTTGAAGCTCTGTCGCAAAGGCTGGCCAGTCTTCAGGCTTCGCAATCATACTTAGCACCTCCAAATTGTCAGTACCAAACTCCTGGACGTCCGAAATGGCCGCCATCCTCTGCATCGTCCAAATCAAAGCTTCGAACTCTGAGTGGAGAGAGGACAATCGCCAAAATTGATTGCGAGACCCCAGAAAAGTGCAATCTCCATTGGCTCCCACCATAGACCAACCCATCCCACTATGAAC
>OVAN01011343.1:0-14800 GCA_900406275.1 Anastatica hierochuntica
AGGTTACGAGTCTATGCTGTAGTTCTAGGTAATCGTCACCAACAGTTCTTGTGGCCATGGCTTAACACCAGTTACGCACGCTCCGATCACGAATTCAAATAAGATCCCTTAACTTTCTTCGTTATCTGTGTCTGTCNGTTATCTACTTGTTTCATTTCATAATCTGTTCATCTCTCAATTTCACCTTACAAATCCTGTTAACCTGAATCTCGCAATCTGTTCTCATATTCGTTTTACTCACGCTCTTTTTTTGGATCTTATCTCGCAGATTAATTTCGTATTTCGTATCTATTAACTTTTGCACTCACTGCTTGATATGTCGATCTTTGGACACAGAGAGTCCGTGAACCACATAACATTGACAGTGAGAATTTCGGTTCCCACACGATTNCCCACAAAAGTCAAGGTTCTTAGAACAGAAAACGGTCTAGAGGTCTGCAATTTGCAGTTTGACAATTTCTGCAAAGAGACTGGAATTAAGAGACATAGAACATGTACTTATACACCACAAAAAAATGGTGTATCGGAAAGGATGAATAGAACCATTATGTACAGGGTGAGAAGTATGTTGGCTAAAACAGTGTTAGGAAAAGAGTTTTGGGCAGAAGCCACTTCCACTGCAGTCTATTTGATAAATAGAACACCGAATTCAACCATTGAATTCAGACTGCCAGAAGAGGTATGGTCAGAGAGTAAACCAGACTTGAAACACCTAAGGATGTTTGGTAGCATAGCCTATGTTTATGTGGTTTAGGAAAAGACCAGTCCTAGAGCAATTAAAGGCATATTTGTTGGATATCCTTTTAGAACAAAAGGATACAGGGTTTGGATACCAGAAGAAGGAAAATGTGTTACAAGCAGGAATGTAGTGTTCCATGAGGATACAAGCACAAGCTCATTTGTTGATCATGTGCCATAGACTGATCAAGCTCTAGACAAAGGAAAAGGAAAATCCAGAAAGAGAGCTACTTTCAGTTCAAAGTTGATTAAGGGACTAACTTCTATAGGAGAATCTTCCACACAAGGTGGAGATTCATCCTCAGACAGCAGTGAAGAAGAATCCAGTGAAACTGAAGAAACAGAAGCAGATCAGAGTTCTGGGGTTCAAGGACATACAGGGAGCCTAGATGACTATCTACTAGCAAGAGATAGAGACAGAAGACAAAACATAAGGCCACCTTCAAGATATGAAGATGGCGACTTTGTTGCCTATGCTCTGTCTGCAGCAGAAGATCTGGAAATTGAAGAACCTAAGTCATATAGTGAAGCTATGATGAGTAAGAAGAGAAAGATGTGGGGAAATGTTGCAGATGGGGAAATGGTATCTCTAAGGAAAAATCACACTTGGGATCTTATAGATAGACCAGACAAACAGAAACTGGTTGGGTGTAAGGTCATGAGATACTAGGTGTTGAAGACATGAGATATAAGGTCATGCTGGTTTCAAAGGGATTTTCTGAGAAGGAGGGAATAGACTACAATGAGATTTTCTCTCATGTAGTAAAACATGTCTCTATCGGACTTATGTTTTCTATTGTAGTCAATAAAGACTATGAGCTGGAGCAGCTGGATGTGAAGACATCCTTTCTACATGGAAATTTAGAAGAGAGAATTCTGATGGAACAACCAGAGGGTTTCATCAAGAAAGGTGATGAGAACAAAGTTTGTTTGCTACGAAAATCACTGTATGGATTAAAGCAGGCTCCTAAACAGTGGAACCTAAAGTTTGATGGGTTCATGAAGAAGGTTGGGTTTCATAAGAGTTCATATGATCCTTGTGGATATATGAGAGAGATTCTCACAGACAGATAGATCTACTTACTTCTCTATGTGGATGACATGTTAATTTCTTCAGGAAATTTAGAAGTAATTACAGAGCTCAAAGGCAGTTTGAGCAGGGAATTTGAGACGAAGGACATGGGAAAAGCCTCAAGGATACTTGGTATGAATATTACCAGAGACAGAGAGAAGGGAATTCTTGTGTTGTCACAAAGCAAATATCTTGAGAAGGTACTTAAGAGTTTTGGGATGTTTGAAGCAAAGTCTGTGGTTACACCAACAGCTTCACATTTCAAGCTAAGAAGTTTAACCTCAGAAGAACAGCCTGAGGAGCTGCAGCACATGAGGGATGTTCCTTATGTTAGTGCTGTGGGAAATCTCATGTATGTAATGGTGGGATCTAGGCCATATCTTGGTTTTGCAGTGGGTTTAATAAGTAGATTTATGACTAATCCTAGCAGGGAGCATTGGTCAGCAGTTAAATGGGTGATGAGATATTTGAGATGTGCTTATACTCAGAATTTTCATTTTACAAAGAACTCAGATTCAGGTATAGAAGGCTTCTCATATTCAGACTATGCTACTGACTTAGATAGAAGAAGGTTAGTCACTGGTTTTGCTTTCAAGGTTGGTGGAAACACAGTGTCATGGAAATCATGTTTGCAATCAGTGGTGGCACTTTCAACCACTGAAGCAGAGTATATGGCTTTAGGGGAAGCTGCTCAAGAAGTAGTGTGGTTGAAAGGGATATGTTCAGAACTGGGATTTAGTCAAGGAAGTGTAAAACTTCATTGTGACTCACAGAGTGCAATAACACTAGCTAAAAATGCAGTGCATCATGAAAGGACAAAGTATGTGGATACTAAGTTTCATTTCATCAGAGACCTAGTTGTTAATGGAGATGTAATCCTATGCAAGATTCATACAAAGAATAATCCAGCTGATTTTTTAACAAAGACGGTACCTAATAATAAGTTCCAGCTATGATGTGGACTTCTGAATGTCAGGTGAAGAGGCATCGTCTCCAGGTATCTCCTCGCAAGTATTCCTCAGTCTCGGGTCATGTTTCAAAAGGATGAAGACATGGTTAGAAATCAGTACTTGCAAGATGTTGCTATTGATATAGTAAAGAAAGGGTAAGAGGAGTTACCTGTGAGAAATGAAGCATGAGCAGTACGCTTGTGTTTTAGGTGGAGTAGCTGAGGAAAAAAGAAGTCATGAGGTTAAATCTTGTGTTTGGGTAATTTCTCAACAGTTTTCTTTGAAAACAACAAAGGAAGAAAGATGGTAACCTGGTAGATTTGAAGATCTGGAGTTGTGTTGATCCTTTCTGAATGCATGCAAGGTCAGAAGCTAGAAGGTACTGGCTAAGGTGGAGCTTATGCTTAGTATGGATCTACAGGAAAGGGAAGAGAGAAAGAGGCTCAAATACTGCTGAGAATCGTGACGAGATGGAGGAAGATCTTAGGGATTTTTTTTCAAAAAGGGGATAAATGTGATCTGCTAGGGTTCATGAACGCAGAAGGAAGAAGACAATGAGTTTGGTCTGAGACAAAAGGTGGAGATTTGTTGGTTTGGATCTCAGCCCAAACAGATTGGTCTTGGGCCAACATCTAAAGCCCATTTCGAAAAGAAAGGCTTTGAGAGAAGAAGCCCAAATTCATGGTTTTTCTTTTGATTAATACAAAGAGTATTAATAAAGAGAAACAAAGAAGAGAGAAGGAGTTAGTTACAACAGAAAGCTAACAGAAAAAACAAAGAGAGAGATCGAAGAACAGAGAAGTTGAAGGAAGAAGAAGATCGCCATTGATGCAAGCTTTCTTCACAAGAGTCTTCAAGAAGCTTAGGTGTTGATCTCTCCACTTCTCTATCTTCTTCTAGTATTGTGAATTCTTGTTATAATCCTAAAAACACAAGAACACTACAAGATTAGTGTGTGTAACCTCCGATTACATAGTGATGTTTGAGAACTCGTTAAATCGATTGGTGCATTAGACATTAGATCAATCAATTGATTCAATCAATAGAGTCAAAGTAAGCAATCAACGATCAAGTCTCTACAGAATAGAATATGAAATCAGAGTTCGTAAATCTTCTCCAATTCGAAGCACGGTGAGAAATCTTCTCCTTTAGCTTACAAAACTTGAAATTTCCATTAAAACTTAGAAAATAGCATAATACTCTAAAAAAAATATGAGTTTGTGTATTTTATAAGTATCCAGGTTGGGTTGAGTCTTTTCTAGTGGGTCTAAATCACGTTTGAAGAAATTTTCTGCGTCTTGAAATGGATTGATCCATGGGGAAGGATTGTATGATCCTAACCATTCGGGAAAAATTCGCCACTTCTTTTTATGTGCGTCCTTCATATGGTCGCCAGTTTGATAAATATTCACTAAAATGACCATAACTATTGATTGTACCCTTCGATTTCCTTCAAACAACCTTTATACTAAAGCTAACTCACCCGACTATCCTTCACGATCATGCATTCCAAATTTCTTTTGTGACCTGAATTGTTTCATTTATCTCCAAAGCAACATAAAATCTGTAAAAACACTAAAAAGAACCAAAAGACTCCAAAACGACTTTTATATAGAATAAAAAACCATATTTTTTAACTAAAAACTATAGTAAAAACCGATAAAAACACAATACATGAAATTCTCCAAACTTGAATCTTTGTTTTTCCTCAAGTAAAAGCAATGAAGATTAAGCTAAATGAAAAGAAGTTTTAAAACAAGGGGATTAACACACCTTTGGCAGACGTTACCTTGTGCTTAGATTCGCTAACCACATAAATAAAAAACTATCAGAAAATTCTTCCCATGATCCTCATTATGATCTCGCAAGGCCATCCATACTCTGAGCTTTGTACCTGCAAGACTCGAATTCATGTAATCAACTGGCTACATTTATTGAAAGGTGTGAGCTTTCCACTAGAGAAATCTTCATTTAGGAATAACGGGCTAGGAAGGGAAAATGACTAATTTAGTTGTGAGGCTACAGTATTTTGGGATATCAAAGTAGTCGTAGATGCAAGACATTATGCAAAATCGCTGGAGAGAGAGAGTATATTGATGGCCATGATCTCTAACTACCTAAGTACCAAAACATCAAACCACAACTCAATCAAAACATATGCATTCTCTTAGGTAATAAAAACACTAAGACGTCATACACATACTAATTTCATTTCTCGAAACAAATAAATATACTATTTTCGTCTTTTTTTCTTTGTCTTTTTTCTCAAAACGGGTGGAATCATATTACAACACATAATCTCAACAACAAATGTCCAAATAGCAAGAAGAATTGTGATCAATCCATGATCAGGTTCCCTTCGTCGAACCACCAACTATATATAGACACACATAACCATATCTAAACAAGCTCTAAATTCCAATTCTACCTAAGTAACTAGGAAAATCATGTCTACCCTACTCTCTCTATTTTTTCCCATGTGTGCACATAAGATCATAAAAGAAATGCATGAATATTCAAAGGAGATAGGGTAAGAAAGTGGTACTAAACTAAAAATGAGTCTTATAATTCAGGATTACCAAAAAAAGTGGTAGAAAATGTGGTACAATCCTGAATGAGTTTTCTTGTTTCATGATATTGTATCCCTAATGAAAAGAAATTAAGTTCAATTAAGCGTCCAATCAAATAGAATTAATTACCGTTTAATCAAGATCTTGAGTTCCAAGCTTTCTAGCGAGGGTGTGGTCATGAGGCTTTCCGGTTTGTCTGCGCTAACAGTTCTGAAGAATGGTTAGTATGAAAAATAAAGCATAGCACATAAGAACAATCAATATCCGCTAACAAGTTTGACTCAATAAAACAATGCAAAATGACTCAAGGACTGACTAAAAAATACACCAAAGAAAAAAAGAAAATGGTATTAGTAGCATCCTCCACTAGACATATCTCACACCATCTCAATGTGAAAACAAATCCAAAGAAAGGCTGAGAAAATAAAGAAAAGAAACAAAATTCAAGAAGAAAAATAAAGAAATAAAAACTAACTAGTGGGTTGTCTCTCACTCAACGTTTTTTTAAAGTCGTTAATTTGACTCAAAATGAGGGTGTTCATCATAAGAATCAATATGTTGGGCCAATGCACCTTTAGTCCTTCTCCTATTGGGCAAAATACAATGTATACAAAAGAAAACATGGTTTCCCATAGCATTGAAACATAATGTCCATTAAAGAAGTTCACTACATGACTCTCTAGAGCATCTAGAGTCAAATGCATTTGATGGAAAAATAAAGTCAACCTCAAGTATGGGCGAGTTTATCACAAAATAATTAATTTCATCCCCATCAATCATGTGCATCACAACATTCTCATTTGTAAACTCTATCTCAAACTTGGGGTCTTCTATCTCATTCAAGATTTTATCTACGTCAAGAACATCATTAAGGTAAGATTTTTCAAGAATATATATAAATGTTTCATGCATAGAAAAGTTAAATTCATGATCATGATCATCCAAAGCACATAATTAATGAATGTCAAAACTATCTCATGGTAATCCCTAACAATCTTTTCTACTCTTAGGTCATCCATCCTTTTAGACTCAAATATCAAATCTAAAATTCATCATTAAGCAATGGAGTATGCAAACTACAAGCTACATTTTTAGTGCAAGGCATGTGACCATCTTTATAATAATAAATTTCAAAGGTCGAGTCGCACGTACCTTTGAGTTAGCATGATAGAACCAAATATATTACCTCTGTAAGTGCATGAGCCATTCATATTTCATCAAATGTGAGATCTCTTCCTTTAAGTGATGTCCGGTGTGCGAGGACGTTCAATCGAATCATAGCTGCTAAGGTACTCCTATTAATCATCGGATTTTGCTTACTTTTTTCACCCAATCACACTCTATATTCTGGTGTAAGGACGCTTTCATTGAATGGTGTCTCATTATAGATTTGATGTTTTCTTCTTGAGACCAATCATTGTAATTCATGGCCATCAAACTTGCAAATAAATAAACTAGAGAATAAATTAATAACAAAATAAAATAAAAAATAACTTAGTCAAGCGATTGACTCAATGCCCTTGGGTGACAAAATGGTCACCGAAAATGGTGCCAAACCCTATAGACTAACTACAAGTGTACAGTAAAGTACGCAATATAATATACATGATCGACTCCACATGGACGAAAGATCACATGTCGGGTATTAAGCCAATTTACATATTAAGACGAATAAGATGAATTGTTTCTGAAACTACTTAAGTCTAAAAAACAATTGAAAGCAATAAAAGCAAAGAATACGAGTTGTAAAATGATGGATAAAAACATTGGGCACATGGAATTCGAAGGAAAGTCACTTCAATGTTGATTAGGATAAACTAATAAGGGATCGGGATTAAGAACCCTCTTGACCTCAAAGCACAAAGATAGAATCAACCAACTATGTAGCGCTAACTCCTTATGTAATAGAATCCTAAATATTAAGTGTTGGGATAATGTTATTCCCTTAGCGTATGACAATAGCTAGACCAAGGAGATATAAACAAACTTCCTAGTTGAATGTGTAAACCAAGGCCATAACCGAGGACACACCGCCAAGTCGAGGTCATAGACAAGGTAGGACGGATATCTCCCTTACCGATTTAAATCTTAAGAGATTAGGACAAATACCTTAATGAATTAGGGAAATATTTCTTATTGTATAGATAGACTCAAATATAGAAGTTATCCATAAAGAAATATGAAAATACTCTTATTCGAAAACTATAAATACAAAGGGAAGAACCCTAGTTCAAGAATCTGAGACCTTTGACAAACACACACATATTGTAATTGATTCCTTTGCAAAAGATCAATAAAGAATCGCTTTACTCTTTTCTTTGGCACATCTTCCAAATCCTTTACAACCCGTTGTTCTTGTACTTCTCCATCGAAAATCACTAAAAAAACCCTCCAAACAGTTTGGCGCTAGAAGGAGGGGGATATTTCAACAAGAAAAAAAGAGCGAAGATGAGCGAATCAAGCAGCTCCTCCGAGCAAAAAATTAGCAAAAACCTCGAATCCACATCCGAGGAAGTAGCTGCAACTCAACCCGAGGAAGTAGCTGCAATTCAACCCGAGGAAGTTACACCCGAGATAGATGACGACGCAGCGATCGCAGCGAAGCTTCAAAAGTACGAGCTGATCGCGGCAAAGCTAAGACAGAACGAAGCTCGAATGAAGGAGTTAGAAAATGAAAACGCAATTCTCAAAGCTTCGGCGGCAGAGAAAGAACCCATACGCCCAATGTTGACGACAAAGATAACGGAAGGTGTGCTGAGTTTAAAAAGAGAGTCCCATCAATGCAACCGCTAGATGAAACATCGACGAAAGTCGCTAAGGAGGCTCGAACACATCAAACTCCAAGCTCAGGGCTAACCCGAACCCCTGGCTCTTACCATCATAATGCCCCTAGCAAATCCCAAGAGGAAAACGCTAATGAGGCCCCTGGTTTAGAAGACATGCTGGCGGGAAGGCTAGAAGCCATGGAGAATATGATGAAGCGTCTGCCAGGAGTAGACCCACCGATTATCAAGAGTTATCCCAACTCCTACGCAGATACGCCCTTCGTCGATGCCATCGCTCTTAGCAAAGTCCCTAAGAGGTTCGCCTGGCCGGTCATGACACTATACGATGGGACCGCTGTTCAAGATACTCACATCTCGTAGTATCGCCAATGATTATTCATTGCCCCCATCAGCTATAAGTACTTTGAAGTCTGTATGTGCAAAGGATTTGGAGCAGCTATCATAGGCCTAGCATTACTGTGGTACTCTAATTTGGCCAACGACTCCATTGACTCCTTTGCCACACTAAAGGATCGCTTCGTCGAGCATTTTGCTAACAGCCGAATTCTAAGACGCACATCTGACGATCTTTATCGAATTAAGCAACGCCCAGACGAGATCCTTAAGGAGTACCTCCACCGATTCAATAGAGAGAAAGTGTCGGTTCCTAACTACGTCACCTCCACGACCATCTCAGCCTTCAGACAAGGACTACTGGTTGACGGGGACCTGTATAGGGACCTCACCAAATATTCCTGCTATACCATAGAGGATGTATTCTCCAAGGCTTGGGACTAAATTAAATGGGAGGAAGACCCATCCTATCAGGCCCAACAGTCGCACAGAAATAATCCCAAGGCGCGTGGTCATTCAAGGACTACCAAGGAAGATAAACATAAACTTGGCTCTGAAAACTCCACGAAAGGTGCCTCCAAAGGATGGCCAAAGCCGTTGGCGAAAGCGGAGCACGAGAAGTATGTGCCCATGACCTGGCCCGACATGTCCAACATGATGATATCCCCAGCTCAAATAGTGACCCAGCTGGGACACTTGTCAGGAAAAGTCAAGTGGCCAGTGAAAATGCGGGCCCCTCAACATAAAAGAGACACGTTCAAATAGTGCGATTTTCACAGCGACCATGGTCACCGAACAGAGGATTGCTTCCAGCTAAGGTTCGAAGTGAATGAGCTGCTCAGGAAGGGATACCTACGACAGTTTCTCGCGGACAAAGCAACATCGCTCATTCACGAACGGACCAAGAATAACATCCCCATGGGACCAAGGCCTGATTCGCCAAGGCAAGATCTTGTCATCAATTTCATCATCGGAGGATCAGAGGTAAGCGAAGTGACAATCTTTGCTGCCAAGAGAAGCACTCGCGCTGCCAAGACCCACCATGGAATAGATGCCATGGCGATTGACAAAGAACGCAAAGATGACATAATAAGCTTCGCCACCGACGCCGAAGAAGAAGTGATAACTCTGTACCATGATGCTCTGGTGATATCATTAAAAATTGCGAACTGCCTTATGAGGTGTATCCTCATTAACAATGACAGCTCAACTAATATAATCTTCACCAACACCTTCGAAGGCTTAGGACTAGATGAAGAGGAGATCACCAGAAAGTCCACTTCTCTAATCGGATTCAGTGGTGAAGTGAAGCAAACCTTCGGAAAGATACCTCCAGCAGTCTACGCTGGTGGTATCAACTAAAATACAAAGTTCCTCATTATAGATTTCCCTTCGGCGTACAATGCAATAATGGGGAGGCCTTGGATACATGATATGAAAGTCGTTCCATTGACGCTACACCAATCCTTGAAGCTCCCAACGCCTTGGGAAATTAGAGAGATCAGAGGAGATCAGGAACGAGCTCGTTCATGCTACCATACGACCCTCAAAGCTATCACTCCAAATCACCACTCAGTGGCCACAACCGTGGAAACCTCTATCGAGTCATTGCAAAAAGAAAGCAGCCCTCGAAGAACAATGCCGCATACCGGTCAGGGGACAAGGCCACATGCCAGAGATAAGCCTAGCGGGAGCACGGGGAAAGATCGAGGTAAACAAACCCATAGGCAATGGCGCCCGACAAACTATGGGGCCTTTGCTAGGGGATTTTGATTTTATTAATGATTTTTGTCTTTCATATTTGATTGTACATGATGCAAGGGCAAGTCTAGAATAAAAACTGATTTTCAGTGAAAGAGTGATTTATTACCTAAGCAATTCTTTTTAAAGAAAAGCTGGTATAAATTAAACACCTCTGGAAATAACTAGACTGAGCCTCAATTATGTGGACTGGGTTGACCATGGATTATCCTAGGATAGTAATAACCAAGGATAATTGGGCAATCTAAATAGAGAGAGCCGCAAGCACCTATGATGCTTGCGACTTCCTTTGTGGGGGGGGGGGGGGGGGGAAANCCAAGGCTAAGAAGCCTACTTTTAAAAAAATCCATGCAATGCGGACAAGCTCCTAACCATGGTCCACGCATTGCAGACAAGCTCCTAACCATGGCAAAAATCCATACAATGCAGAGTAGCTCCTAACTATGGTACATCTAATGCGGACGAGCTCATAAAAGCCATGGTCAAAACGCCATGGTGAAATGCGGACGGACTCCTAATGGTGGTAGATGCAATGCATCAAAACTATGAGTTAGCAAAACTAATGGAACATTTGCACCCCTGTCCATCCTAGTACGCGGCTCATAGAAAAACTTAAAGTCGGTCAGTCACAATAAAGCTAGCAAAAACTCAGACACAAAGTGTCAAAAAGGCTACTTGCCCAGGGACTAAATGTCCAAACAGGCAGGTGTGCCCAGAGGTCTAGTGCCCACCAAGTTCACGTAACTCACTAAGGCTTTATGCCCACTCAGGCTTTGTGCCCACTAAGGCTTTATGCCCACTAAGGCCTTGTGCCCACTAAGGCTTTATGCCCATAGACCAACGGTCCAACTGATCTACGTAATAAAACATGATCAAACCGAGTCTAAGGCGTGACAATTAAGCGCTTATGAATTCGCGACTCAAAAAGTGTAAAATTGGCAAGACCTTATCTCACAGTACTAGACTTTCATATTCTAACAGATATGAACCCATGGTTCGTTAGGGTTAAATGGCCTACAATCAGACTTGGTTATGACGACCATGGACCCCCGGTTCTCTAAGGGCCGTGTGCCCCAGGGCTTAGATACCAAATATGACGGTTTGTAAATCTAATGCCTCAGAGACCACATACCACCAAGGCCATGTGCCCCGCGAAGATTGGTTCAATGATGAAAGATCTTGGATCTACCAAAGCTATGGATTTTTGGGTCCTAGCAGCGCGTCCAAAGCCAATAGCTGAGAGTGCTTCAACCTTCCAAGGCCACAAGCCCCAGAAATATGAATATCACGCCCAACGAGTAAAAAAGCTTTGGAACTCAGAAGAGAACAAGAGGAGATAAGATCCGCTATGGGCTCGACAGGACCAGACCTATAAAAGGTGGACTCAAATTCCATAGTCTGCATCTTCAAAAGAAGTTTGGAGACAATTCAATGCAAACCTATATGTTACAAAGGCAGCTGCTGCAATTCACCAAGACCTCGATATTGATTCGACGTCTCCTCGACAGAGTATGTCTACCAAAGTAATAGACCAAGATGATGATCGAATGATAAAAGGTTGCAAGAGTGAAAGCAACAAGTAGAAGCCAAACAGAAAATGGGATGAAAGCCCTAGGGGCCTACCGAGGTTAAATTTTGGGTCTCAAGGACCAAGAAAGTTTTAAAGGCCTTTCGGCCCAGAAACAAGTTCAAGGGCACGAAGGCCCGAAAGAGTTCAATGCTCACAAAGGGGCTCTTACAAGCTGGAAAATGACGTTGGCCGGAGCCAACGCCTACATATCAAAAATAAAAGAAAATGATTTTACGCCACAGGGGCACCTTCTTCTTCCTTCTTCTCTTCTTCGGGGGGGGGGGTTCGTTGGNGGGACCTTGGTGCTTGGGAAATCAGGATGACTCTTAGCCAGGGATACTAGTGTCACCTCCATAGGAGGAGTGATCTTACCCTCAGCTGAGGCCTCTAGGCGGCGCACTTCTTGGACCTCAAAGTCGAAATTGGCCAAAGGCCAGTCTTTGTGCGCCCCAGTCAAGAAGTCCTTAGTCATCTCTCATTTGGCTCTCACTTCTGCAACGCCTTCGGCCATATGCACCTTGGCTATAGCCCTGACTGTCTCCTTGGTTTTAGCCTCCACCAGGGCTGCAAGATGATTTGCCTCTCCTTGAGCCTTCACTAGTGCCTCCTTGAGCTCCCGAACTTCACGACCCCTGGCATCCGACTCTTTCTGCATAACTCCAGTCCTTTTCTTCTTGATTGTAAGTTCTGCTAAGGCATCTCCACTGGTTCTTCGAGCATGGGTCGCCGCCTCCTCTAGGGCCGCTATATCCTCATGCTTAAGATAGACGACAACAAGAACCTACAAAGAAAATCGAAGTCAGAATTCGCCCAAAGCATCAAAGGGGAGTTGATCAGATACTTACTCAAAGAACCCTGGAGAAGAGGTCCTCCTCAGAAAGAGCATGGAGAGGATTCGTTGGAGGAGGGACCTTGGAGCTTGGGAAATCAGGATGGCCCTTAGCCAGGGATACTAGCGTCACCTCCATAGGAGGATCAGTCTTACCCTCAGTTGAGACCTCCAGGTGGTGCACTTCTTGGACCTAAAAGTCGAAATTAACCAAAGGCCAGTCTTTGTGCGCCCCAGTCAATAAGTCCTTAGTCATCTCCCAGTTGGCTCTCACTTCCGCAACGCCTTCAGCCATCTCCACCTTGGTTATAGCCCTGCCCGTCTTCTTGGTTTTAGCCTCCACCAGGGCCGCAAGATGATTTGCCTCTCCTTGAGCCTTCGCTAGCGCTTCCTTGAGCTCTCAAACTTCATGACCCCGAGCCTCCGACTCCTTCATCATAACTCCAATCCTTTTCTTCTCGACTGTAAGTTCTGCCAAGGCAACTCCACTGGCTCTTTGAGCCTTGGTCACTGCCTCCTCTAGGGCCCCCATGTCCTCATGCTTGAGATAGATGACAAAGAGAACCTACAAAGAAAATCGAAGTCAGCAGCTGCCCAAAGCATCAAAGGGGAGTTGATCAGATACTTACTCAAAGAACCCTGGAGAAGAGGTCCTCCTAAGAACGAGCCTACTTGTCCACTATATCAGTTACGCCAACAGCTAAGAGGTGGTCAACAAAGGCATCTTGCCGAGAAGCAGGAGCCTCAGTGGAAACTGGAGTCAGAGAAACCTCCTTGACAGAGCGAGATTTCTTGATAGCAGGAGAGGCGGCTGGAGCCCCAACTCTCTTCTTTATTGAGGTCTTGCTCTCCTTAGCAGGGACTTCATCAGAGATGGATTCAACATCCACCAATTTAGCACTACCCTCCATGTACTTTTTGAGAGCTGCAGAGACCACGTTTCCGACTCTTTTACTCATGTTTGCCTCTGAAATGGGTAAAGGAGAGGAGTGAGAGGGGCGACCAACCAAAGTACCTGGGAGTAATTCATTGAAGGCTTACCAAAGAGAGAGGTGTATCCTAAACTGTGTTCATTAACAAGGAAGTCTATTTCCCTACAGCTCTTGGAGAGTCTCAGGATCGCCTCCACTCCTGGTCTACCCGACTCTGGTGGTTGAGTCTTGATCTCTGCACAATAACAAAGCAAGCACAAAGTAAGGCGTTAGTAAGGTCAAAGAAAATTTATCAAAACCAAGTCTACCGACCTTTTTGTTCCCAGCAAGTTAAGAACCATGGACTGCCTTCCAAAGAGAGAAGTTAGTAGCGATTTCTGAAGACCTCATATATGGCCCTCCGTACGTGGTGAGCCCTGTCATTCACCAAGGCTTCCCTACCCATTCTGGTGTGAAAATGATACCTTAAAGGTTCACTCTGATAGTAGAAGAAGTAGTAGGTGTAAAGAACCTCATCTAGTCCCACCGGTATAGAGGTTAACTCCGACAAGGCATGGATATACGTCAGGACACGGAAGGCTGGTGGAGAAAATTGGCTAGGACAGATCCCAAACCTATTAGCCATCACCACCACTAGAGAAGGCATGGATCTCCGAAAGCCAGCCTCTAAATACACTTCATAGATGGCAATATCTGAGGGACCACAGTCAGTGACCTTTTGGTTAACATCAAATATCATCAGAAAATACTATCAACGGTGAAACCCTTAGTCAAAATCAAAGTTCTACTACCATCGTATAAACATAATCACTACTAAGGATAAAAGAAAGCAAGATCTACCAAAAATTTGCCAAGGTATTACTGAAAAAAAGCGGAAAATGCAGTGGTTTCTTGAGAGAAAACCCTAATCGGACTATGAGAAGACAGGCGAAAAGGTGGAAATGACCAAGACTCTTCGCTTTCCCGCCTATGTAACTCTATTGGTAATGGGCCAAAGAAAAAAGAAGCCCAGATTACGCCATGAAGTTCAAGCCCAAGTGTTAGATTCTAAAAGACGTGGCCCACTAGCGCCAATGAGACTCACCAAGGATGAAGCCATAGCAGCGAGAACTGGTGACGCCAACAAGAGCCATGGTTGAAGCTTTGCTCTTACTTTTCATTTTTTACAAAATGCGTCCTCAACTAAGGTTTGAACCAAAATCTTTTACGAAAGGATCTACTCTTCAAATTCCACACGTGGAAAATGAAGAGTGGGGGGG
>OVAN01011344.1:0-14799 GCA_900406275.1 Anastatica hierochuntica
CACTGTGTTTCTTGGTGTACAAGTCTGAGATACCTAATGGTATTCTCTTGATTTTTGTAATCGTCCTCTATCTTTTGTGTTGAATTAAAAACAAGTTAAGTGTTAAAAAAATAGAATATTTAAGGGACAAGAGTCCCACCAATACTTAACCAATTTTAAAAAGTCCCTTAACTTAATCCCTTTCCATAAAATTATTATTAAAAAATGTTAAGGGACTCAACATGAATCCCACCAATAATGTTGCTCTAAGAGAAGCCGACTTATTTGAGTCAAACCCATAAGTCAAAACAGTTTAATTGGTCAAAATCCAATAAATGAACCGGAGTATTTACGTTTAGTCACTTGATGGCTATTGTTGGCACCATTTGAGATTTGAGAATGACACTATCAATAAATCATGAGAATATAATAGTGAAAGTGATAATTTTTTAATAGTTGTTCGTATTTGTAAAGAAATTGCTAACCAAATAGTGGTTATTTTATATTCCACAGATACTACAAAAAAAATGTTGAATAGTATTAGCTATATACATACATCATTATATATTTTTTGTGGATGAGAAAATGATCGAGTTAGTGATAAAACATTTGAAAATTCGCCCAATACAAACAGACTTGAAATTTCGTGGAAGATTAAAAAATATTTGACAATTCGTTGTTGTACTGTCACCGGTTCTTATATGCCTATGGTTTGGCTAAAGAAACGTGTGTGGTATTATTTTAATTTTCAGGAACATGAAGTATGATGCAATTATCGATTTAAATGGTTGTCGGAAAAAAATTGTGTCATGTGATTATGCTTTTTGGCCAAACATGTGTCATTTACTTCAATCGTTCAATATGATTATCTAAAGTTTTTAAAGTTTTATATCAGTGAATTATTAGGTAATAGTGTATATTTTAATTGAAGCGTATCACTAGTACATGTACATGTTATACTCCCAACGTCAACCCTATTTTGATAGAGTTTTATGCATACCATATCGTTTATTTATGTTAAAACAAATGAAATTGTTAGTCTTATAATTTTATGGGAAGATGTGGATGTGTAGTAAGTAGTATATAGAGTATTTATCAATACATTGATGATGATAATGAACTTGTTTCTAGTTAGTTGGTATTAAGCCGACCATTATTAATTGTGGGTTTATGGTCTACACATGGGCACTTGTCAACCATGTGGTAATCACTATTCGTGGAAACGATGTCGATGGTTTTCTGTCTATTTTTTTTGTTGCTATTGCTTATTTCATAATCTTTTCTTTTTGATAATCACTATCTTGCTTTATTTATGATAATCGTTTTATTAAAACATTTTTATCTAGAAGAGAGGGTGTGTTCTTTGATTCTTTAAATAAAAAAAAATTATAGGTAACATTTTGCACATCAAAAACCGACTAAGTATAAGATAATGTAGATTATTAGTTGTATTTTTTCTATTTGCTTTGCAAATGGTAAAATAAACTTTTCAAATAGAAAAGATGCAAAATGGAAAAAAGTTTTGTAAGTATTGACTGACTAATAAATAATAAGACAAGTCATTCACATGCAAAATCAATTAGCACGTAACTGACTAAGATAAACTACAGTTTTGTAATTATCAATAAGTACACAATACTAAAAAAAAACACAGACTGGTCTACTTTCGGACTTAAAATCCGATCATTCTACTTAGAAAACTACTCTTCGTAGTCCATGTTGGTCATCTTAGTATAATCAATTTTATTATATACTATATAACAATTATAATGTTGAAAAGTAAGTGATGGAGAAAAACGAAATGTGTTAATTTTGAAAATTAAGTAGTATAAACCAGGGTTTCTAACTCTGGTGGTAATGGGCTCACGACTGTGAGTTTCGCTATCTAAGTTCGAATCTCGGTCACTGGGGATTTCACATGCGCCCCTCACCACCCCGGAAACGATGGTTTGGTTATGTCCCTAGAACCGCGGTTTAATTTATTATCAAATTAGCATGGTCCTGAATAAGGAGTTTGCATGCGAGTTGAATACATTATTTATATAAAAATAACAAATTTGAATATTTGGGGGGACTCGCTTTCGTCTACCGAATGTAATTGCAAATCGGACACGGAACGCTTCTCGTGGATGATAGAAACCTTCCTCAAATGCTATTACATTTCTCCTTTAAATTACATTTTACTAGTATGAAAACTTGTAATATTCAAGTTTTATTCTCTAAAATTTAACTTTCTCTCGGTTTCTCGCTCTAATTTACTAATGAAGCAAGATAAAACATGGTTGTCTAAAACGATTTGATTAGTAAGAAAATAGAAAAATCTTATCTCTTTTAGTATTTTGTTATCCGTGTCATTGTAATAAACCACTACGTACTTTCGAGTTTTTGTAAACATGTCATATATTGATTTTGTTAATGTTGTATAGTAATTAACAAATTAGGTTAAACAAAAACTGAAGGTTAAGATACCCAAATATATTGCTGTAAAATTTTAAAATAAGTTAGTAAACCATATTAGATTCAGATGGGTTTTGTTAGGCACCAAAATATAACTATAAACGTATCTATACATGTCATTTCGTGTGAACAAACATGACAAATAATCTGCCTACTTAATTTAATATCAAGGTCCCATATAAGTAGTTGAGCTAATAATAGTATCTTAAAACCACCTACCATTAATTTCCAATATTATTCAATCTTTTTATTTTTGTTAAGTTATAGTATTACATATTTTGTCTTACTTCCACATAATAACAACTCTATATATGTCTCAACTTCCTCTTCCCCTAATTTCACCAAAATCTTCCAAATTCACCAAACTTAGAATTTTCCATTACCATTTTCTCTCACTTAATCTTTTCTCCAAAATTTGCTGAAAGATTGAATAATAACACACATTTTTTGCTTTTGAGCTGAGAAATTTGGACTATACCGATGGAGAGAACAAATAGCATAGAGATGGATCAAGAGAGATTAACGGCGGAGATGGCGTTTAGAGATTCTTCATCTGCCGTTATTAAGATCCGACGACGTTTGCCGGATTTCTTAACGTCCGTTAAGCTCAAGTACGTGAAGCTTGGACTTCACAACTCTTTCAACTTCACCACCGTTCTTTTATTCCTCATCATTCTTCCACTAACCGGAACCGTACTGGTTCAGCTTACCGGTCTAACGTTCGACACGTTCTCCGAGTTTTGGTCTAACCGGAATGTTCAAGTCGACGCGGCGACTAGACTCGTCTGCTCTGTTTTCCTCTGTTTTGTTTTGACGCTCTACGTGGCTAACCGGTCTAAACCGGTTTACCTAGTGGATTTCTCCTGCTACAAACCGGAAGACGAACGGAAAATGTCGGTGGATTCGTTCTTGAAGATGACGGAGGAAAACGGAGCGTTCAGCCCCGACACGGTTCAGTTCCAGCAAAGAATCTCGAACAGAGCCGGTTTAGGAGACGAGACTTACCTGCCACGTGGCATAACATCAAACCCCCCGAAGCTAAACATGTCGGAGGCACGTGCTGAAGCGGAAGCTGTTATGTTCGGATCCTTAGATTCACTCTTCGAGAAAACAGGAATTAAACCGGCCGAAATCGGAATCTTGATCGTAAACTGCAGCTTGTTCAATCCGACGCCGTCTTTATCGGCGATGATCGTGAATCATTACAAAATGAGAGAAGACATCAAAAGTTACAACCTCGGAGGAATGGGTTGCTCCGCCGGATTAATCTCCATAGATCTTGCCAACAATCTCCTAAAAGCAAACCCTAATTCATATGCTGTCGTGGTCAGCACGGAAAACATAACCCTAAACTGGTATTTCGGAAACGACCGATCAATGCTTCTCTGCAATTGCATTTTCCGTATGGGAGGCGCAGCCATACTCCTCTCTAACCGCCGAAAAGACCGAGCAAGATCAAAGTACGAGCTAGTCAACGTCGTACGGACGCATAAAGGATCTGATGACAAGAACTACAATTGCGTGTACCAGAAGGAAGACGAAAGAGGAACCATCGGTGTGTCTCTAGCTCGAGAGCTTATGTCCGTTGCCGGAGACGCTTTGAAAACAAACATCACGACTTTAGGACCAATGGTTCTTCCATTATCCGAACAGTTAAAGTTCTTGATTTCACTGGTCAAAAGGAAGTTGTTTAAACTCAAAGTGAAACCGTATATTCCGGATTTCAAGCTAGCTTTCGAGCATTTCTGTATTCACGCAGGCGGTAGAGCTGTTCTTGATGAGGTGCAGAAGAATCTTGATCTTAAAGATTGGCATATGGAACCTTCAAGAATGACTTTACATCGTTTTGGTAACACTTCGAGTAGCTCATTGTGGTATGAGACGGCTTATACCGAAGCTAAAGGTCGGGTTAAAGCCGGTGATCGACTTTGGCAGATTGCATTTGGCTCGGGTTTTAAGTGTAATAGTGCCGTTTGGAAAGCGTTACGGACGGTTTCGAAAGAGGAGATGAAGGGTAATGCATGGGCTGGTTCGATTGATAATTATCCGGTTAAGGTTGTGCAATGATTGGTTGAACCGGATACGTGTGTGGAGTATACTATAGGGTATTTGATGATTAGTCATGAAATTGTGTTTTTCTTGATATCATTATTTAAAAAAATTTAAGTTTGTCCAATGAAGATTACAATTTGATTAATTTATGGTTGTGTGTTTGGTATACGTTAGTTGACTTTTCATTCTTTTTGGTAAACCAGAAATATGAAATTTTATGCTAAAATAAAAACAGATATCAGATTTTTCGTGATTCACACTATAACTACGTTCATACTCATGTAGCTAACTTGCAGAAATGGCACATATTACGCTTGTCTAAATATAGTCACACTTTTTTCGCGATATAAAAGTTTAGCATCATTCATGCAACAATTTTGTAAAATCATTGACCAACCACTATTAAAAGATATACTATTTTGCATGTTTTTCAATTATTCTATATTGATATATTTTTTTAATGTTAAACGACATTGCAATAAAAAAATCTACATAATACCTTTTTCTATCTTAAAAGTTACAAGAAAAGTATAAGTAAAAATTGAACACCTTTGATGTTATGCATGTAGCTATAACATTGGAGCGCATATAGAATGTTTTTTCCTTTCTAAATTGACCAAGAAGAGTCTTGATCCTTCAAAGTCTTGGATCTTTAATAACAATCCAAGCTCGAACCATTTGTCCGGTCAACAACTCTTCTAGGTTAAGGTGGTTGAACCATTAATTATTAGCATGCATACTTGGTTGCTGCCTACATATAACAACCAAAATGCAAAAACATATCATTGCTTTAAAGATTAATTTTTCATGATTCTAGAAAAGTTGCTGATTAACAAGTTAAAGTTTAAACTTGCATGATTAATCAAGAACCACAAGGACTCACAAACTTGTCCATAATATTGCATTTCCATTGGCATTGGCCATCTACCATATATCACATTGATGATATTGGATCCTAGATGGAAAGAGGAGTACTTGGTTTGTTCATTTAACAAGCACAACCTTAAATAATTGGCCTGTAAAGTGCAAAGTTGGTCAAGGGCAAAAAGAGAAATCAAGAGCATTAACTAAAAACTTCAATGCACTAGCCACTAGGCATTATCAGTATCATAAATGAAACACGTTTTGCACTTTTTTCAGGAAGCATTACGACTATGATTGCTACATAATGCCAGCTTCACCATTGTATTCTTGATATAGAGATCTTGAATCTTCATGAAAAGTTTACTGGTCAGTGTGATCACGTTTCTAAAAATAATGAAAAGTAACTAAATCAGCTTTTACTAGTTACCCGAGTAGCACCGGCTCGAGTCTAGGCTCATTGGGCAGTGTAAGAAAATACATATGGGCCATGCAGAATCTTATTAGTCCCAGAGCAATTCCCACTGTTCTTATTCGGAAGAAGCTAACTACGCACCATTTTGGAGTTTCTCCACCTTTTCTTTTTTATTGAGATGTTTTATTTTGGATTATAATTAATTTATTTGTTTAAACATTTTCGACCTTTAAATTATATTTTATTGATTTTAATGGTTATAATACATTACATATAATTTAAAAATACAAATGAAATGATTTTTTGAAAAGGCTTGTATAAAAAGTAGATATTTATCAAAGGTGAAAAGGAATTGTGTGTAAACGTCAAAAGACAAGACTTGTGATGTTGGGAATCAAGTCACATGGGCATGGGGTGATGTTCTCTGCTCGTGTCTCAAGTTGCAAAGTTGCAGCTTTTTTTCTATTTTACCTCATTTTTAACAGTTTTAAAGTGTTTCACTTTTGCATCAAAATCATCAAAAACTTGAATTTAACACTTTTGTTCCAATAGTTATTCGTGTAAAAGGAAAACAAAATCCAAAAGCCATCCACTTTTTGTTTTTCCCCGTGTATATGTCACGTAGAATATATCATACTTTGGCTTTGAAAATACAAACAAATAATCTCTTAAAACTCCACTTATTTCAATGTATTTATTAGAAAAATAAGTTCAATCTAATCTCTTTTACCATAGCAAAGTTTGTAGGAAGCTAAAGATCCATTGGTTGATGAATTATGTTTTCAAAGGTAAGTTTCCAACTAGTACACAACTCTTAACGACTCGATATAGCATCAACACTCTAACAATAATCATATAGCCTAAGCGAGTCAATTCATAAAGCCACTAGTAGAAGCTAGGGGAGATCTCAACACCAATAGACTCGGTGCAACATGAAGAGTAATTCGATTGTAACTCCAACATTCCACCAAAATGTGAACCAGCCACACTCTTAAAGCTTGGACTCCTCAAGCTGTTATTGTCCTCATATTCTTGTGGCGGTGGGACCGGATAAGAGAGCCTTTTCTTGACCAAACCAACCCGGTCCCTCTCGGGTGTCAATGGTCGTTGCCTTGGTGCGCTTTGAGATCGGATTCTTGCCTTAGCTGACTCCGTAATGGCCATGTAATTAGGCAACAATGTTGAATTATTGGCCATCGTGGTACTAATGCTACATCCACTCCTAGCTGTGAAACTATAATTAGACCTCAAGCTAGGTGTGTTGGATGTATAACTATAAGCTGCTCGGTCACGGTCGTCCCTCGGATCTCTTTGGCACCTTGGACTAGCTGACCGGATATGGATTGGTCTAGACTTACCCGGAGATGGAGTGGCTGAGAAATTATTGCGAGGTTGGTAATGCTGGCTGGTTCTTGATGGAGAACTAGGTCTTTGGTTACGACTCGGGCTTCCGGGTATTGTTCTTGATGGAGAACTAGGTCTTTGGTGACGACACGGACTTCCGGTTATTGTTCTTGATGGAGAACTAGGTCTTTGGTTACGGCTCGGGCTTCCGGTTATTGTCCTTGAGTAAGGTTGAGATGTATCTATCTCTACGGTTTTAACCGGAACCCTGTGGCTGTCTACCGAAGCCCTACCACTAGCTCGTTTATCCCACGGTCTAGTAGCCATCCACTGGTCAAGCCATTTCGGTCTTTCCTCTGCCTCATTTCCTTCTCTTCCGGATTGGTTACCTACCGTTCTCCACATCTTTTCGGAATAAAGAAACGGTCATTATCAGTAACAAGTTCAATATCCAAAATACTAAAAACGTTTTTGGCCGGTTAAGTATATATATGTTTACCTGTTGAGAGAAAGCTTGAGACAAATTAGTCTTCTCATGTCTCAATGCCGTGTCCCGTCTCCTCCGTTGTAACATTGCTTTCACTTCGTCTATGGTATGTGGTTTGTCATCCCAATCTTCCGCGACACTGCTTCCTTCTCTTGGCTATACAACAAACACATAAACAAAGACATTAGTCAAGGCAATGTTGTGTACTATTCGAGTTTTATACTCTAAGTAACATAGCTAACCATGGATTGTCGATATGAAATATCTTGAAGATAACGAGACTCAAAGACATTAGAGTCGCTGAAAGCGGATTTGCGACTACCGTCATGAGACAAGCGTTTGCGTTGGTCAAGGACACGAGACTGAACTCGAACTAGAGCTTGCATACACCTTAATGTCATTTTGGATTGCTTTCTCACATTATGTCCTCTTACTAATGCTTGTAGCTTCACTATTCCTTTCAATGCTCTTAATGCTCTTTTTGCCTTATTAGTTTCATTTACAAAAACATAAAAACTAAATTAAAACATACACAAAAATGGAAATCAAATGCTTTATTAATACAAATAGAAAAACTAATTCAAATCCCATTATTTTATTTATAGCATATCTAAAGGGATTTCAGTTATTGATAAATCATTTAAATCCCATTCATTTATGGAAATATAACATCATTATCAATATAAAATGGTGTAAAGTTAAATTATTTTAATAAGTAAAAATATTGCTAATTAATTTGCTTACCAAATATACTCGGAAAGAAGTTTGGATAACAACCGCCGCGTAATTCTCTCTTGCGTAATAACTCTGCCTCGTGATTTTCGGTAAAACTACCGGAGATGCTGACGTGGCGACATGCGAGGATTTTCCGGCGTTTGATGGCGTTGTCTTTCTGTCACTTGGCGCCGTCCCCGGGGAGGCTTTCGAGGTTGCATTACCTACTATTTCTTTGGACGGTGGCGGAGAGATACCGGAAGACTTCACCGGAGATTCTTGCGTCGCCGGTTTTCTGAATAACCACCGTCTTTTCTCCTTCTTCTACAAAAGCAGAACAAACCCAAAAAATGAATATAAAAATGTTTTCTAAAACCGAATAACAAGATCAAGAAACAACAAACCTTTTCATCATCTTCTTCGATGATACTATCACCGTGAGGACTATTGTGTTCTTTCTTGGACGGAGATCGGAAAGCTCGCTTAACGGCGGTAAGCCAAGAAGAGCCGTTCTTTTTCCCCATGTGTGTGTTTTGGTCGGAAGAAGAAAATCACTCTTCAAGGCATCATTATTCTTCGTGGAGAGAGAGAGTAGAGTAACAGATAAAATATTTATGAGTTACTTTGCTTATGTAAGAAATTGCTCTGACCACCTCTTTATCTGCATCCACCACAACGATGACTGTGTTTTTATTCTCTTCGTCTTTTTTAATAATTTTATCTTTATCGAATTATTAACATTTTTATTTTGTATGCATCGATATTAACATAACAATGTTCATATTCGTCGTGTAGATGTACCGTGCGCGATGATATATATTCGTAGAGAGAGAGAGATTGCACGTTGATTTAATAAACTCGATAAATTTAAAACTAATTCAAATTAGTAAATTACGTTCCTATTATAATCAAATGTGGTTACCATTTTATTTTGAATTTGAACGTGAAAAAAGTCGTAATAGTTTATTAATGTTTATTCAAGAAACTAATGTAAGTTGAAAAAGACAGCCATCAAGTATTGCTTGACCAAGGTCGTATACTAACACGTGCGTGGAGCCAGAGAGACATAATGGACCACGTTGGTCGTTTCCCTAGAAGAAACCCAACCAAACATGTGTGTTTGTGTGTTTTAAGTGAAACCATGTGGTCTATATCACAATCAGGCCCAATAGGCGAAAGTAAATGTAGGCCCAATTATCCAAAACTCTCTAAAAATTTTAATTAGGCTTATCGTTTTTTTCTCGGCCCAATAAAAGCTTTTTATAAACTCTGCGTCTCCGTTTCTCGATCAAAACCCTAGTTAGTTTCTTTCTCTCCAGCCGCGTTGCGAAAGCATTTTCGATCGTAGTAGTGTAAGTTACTCCTTTGATTCTCCATTTCTATTGTTCTTCTCGCTTTGATTTTACAATAATTTGAAGATATAACGAATCTCGATCTGTGAGTAAGTGAATTGTTATATGTTTCAGGTGAAAATGTCGACAGTGGGAGAGCTTGCTTGCAGCTACGCTGTTATGATCCTTGAGGACGAGGGTATTGCTATTACGGTACTATTTTCTCCATTGCTTTATAAATCATGAGCTTTTGTAGCTAGTTAGGTCTTGATTGGTCTCGTTGCACTTGTAATGGAGTTTAAGGATTTAGGAGCTATGTAGAGTGACTTTATAGTTTGTGTGTTGGTTTTTCTATAATCCTTAGTCTAAAGTATGTTTATGCAAAAAAATATTTCATTTTTAGTTTGAAGTGTGTAGGATTGGTAGATTATTAAGTCAAGAACTGTATCTGTTTTTGATTTTGGGGCAGATAATGGTTTAGTATACCATTAAGATTTCTGATTGTAGTGAACTGAAATGTTATATTCATTCTGTTAGGCTGACAAGATTGCGACTTTGGTGAAATCCGCTGGTTGCAATATTGAGTCATACTGGCCTATGCTATTCGCCAAGATGGCGGAGAAACGCAATGTGACTGACCTCATCATGAACGTTGGTGCTGGTGGTGGAGGCGGTGCACCAGTTGCAGCTGCTGCTCCGGCTGCTGCTGGGGGTGCTGCCGCAGCCGCTGCTCCTGCTGCTGAGGAGAAGAAGAAGGTAAATATTTTTTGTTGTTAACCTTGTAAGCTAATCTTATTTTAGTTATTGATCTTGGGTTGGTAAAATTTATCTGTCTTGCAGGAAGAACCAGCTGAAGAGAGTGATGAAGATTTGGGTTTCGGATTGTTCGACTAGGCTCATTTTTATTTCTAGTTTGGTTCTTTTATCTATTTGAGACTGTTTTGTTATTACTTTGCTCTGTTTTGCCTAAGTATCAACTTTGTATAACTCAAGTTTGTTTCTGGCTTTTGTTAGAATTTTGTCTGTTATTTTCTTCCACTCGATTCGAAGAAATATTCTGTCGACTATATGAAAATCATCTTCAAAAGTGTTCATTTTCTTATCATTAAGCCTTACCCATTATGTATTGTTCGTTTCAAAGTTAACGATAAATTACAATGCAAGTAAAAAGCACAAACATACATTGTGTGAACGAAACGTTGGTGTTAACGAAAAAGACTGTCTTGGGTAGGTCCAACATTTTTTTTTTGGTTCAACACTAGAAAAAAGGAGAAGAAGTTAAGCCACGGCCTCTTATTACTCTTCTCTTCCAACTCATCACCCTCTTCCTCGTTCTCTCCGCCTCTGAATCTTTCTCATTCTTCTCCATTGCTATACCAAAAATGGCTACTGCTTTTGCTCCCACCAAGATTCCTCTCCATGGATCTCAAGAGACTCGTCTCTTGCTTCCCATCCGATTATCTTCTTCTTCTTTCCTTGGATCCACTCGATCTTTCTCCATTCATTCTTCTTCCAAACTCAATAGCTCTTACGCTTCTCGTCGATCTCCTATCGTCGGAGTTCAAGAAGTTGTCAAGGACAAGAAAGCCACTAATAGCCTGGTACGTGTAGAATTTCAAGAAATTTGAAAACTTTTGATTTTTAGCGTAATTCGAGCTTAATGCACTGACCCTTCACTAGTAATCATCGAAGAATCTGTGATTCGAAGTTGCTTGTTCTTATTATTGATTCAAGGAATCGAAAGTTCGAGACTTTAAAAATTTCTCCATGTGTGTTGATTCTGTTTTGTAATTAGTTGATAACGAAAGAGGAAGGACTAGAGTTGTATGAAGACATGGTACTTGGTAGATCTTTCGAAGATATGTGTGCTCAAATGTATTACAGAGGAAAGATGTTTGGTTTTGTTCACTTGTACAATGGCCAAGAAGCTGTTTCAACTGGGTTTATTAAGCTCCTTACCAAGACTGATTCAGTGGTCAGTACTTACCGCGACCATGTTCACGCCCTCAGCAAAGGTGTCTCGGCTCGTGCCGTGATGAGTGAGCTCTTCGGGAAGGTCACGGGATGTTGCAGAGGTCAAGGTGGATCTATGCACATGTTCTCTAAAGAACACAACATGCTTGGTGGGTTTGCTTTCATAGGCGAAGGTATCCCTGTGGCTACTGGTGCTGCGTTTACTTCAAAGTACAAGAGGGAAGTCTTGAAACAGAACTGCGAAGATGTAACTGTCGCGTTTTTTGGAGATGGAACTTGTAATAACGGACAGTTTTATGAGTGTTTGAACATGGCTGCACTTTGGAAATTGCCGATTATCTTTGTTGTGGAGAATAACCTGTGGGCGATTGGGATGTCTCATTTGAGAGCGACTTCTGATCCCGAGATATGGAAGAAAGGTCCTGCATTTGGGATGCCGGGTGTCCATGTTGACGGTATGGATGTGTTGAAGGTGAGGGAAGTAGCTAAAGAAGCAGTCACAAGAGCTAGAAGGGGAGAAGGTCCAACGTTGGTGGAATGTGAGACTTATAGATTCAGAGGACACTCGTTGGCTGATCCCGATGAGCTCCGTGATGCAGGTTAATATCCCTCCTTCCATCTATATTTTCTAGCTTCTGGTATCTTACGAATAAAAACCTGAAAGCTTAAAGCCTTTTGTTGATGGGTTACATTTTGGGGTTTGGTTATTTCTTTTGGCAGCTGAGAAAGCCAAATACGCAGCTAGAGACCCGATAACAGCGCTAAAGAAGTATTTGATAGAGAACAAGCTAGCGAATGAAGCAGAGCTAAAGTCAATAGAGAAGAAGATAGATGAGTTGGTGGAAGAAGCGGTTGAGTTTGCAGATGCGAGTCCGCAGCCCGGAAGAAGTCAGTTGCTAGAGAATGTGTTTGCTGATCCAAAAGGGTTTGGAATAGGACCTGATGGACGTTACAGATGTGAGGACCCAAAGTTTACTGAAGGCACAGCTCAAGTCTGAAAAAAGATAAGAGCCAAACCATTGTGTCCTTGGCTCTGAGATTTCTGTTTGATGTTAAATTATTACCAAGTTAAATGCTACACAGAAACAGTTTGAATCATTTGAACTTTCTTATTACTTTTTGTTGGGTTTTACTAAATTATCAAAAGGTTTTTATAAGTTTGAGAGGTTATTTCAGTTCTGTCTCAAGAAAAATTGGTTCAAAAGTTGCTAAAGAAACCGCTAAACGAGACAGAAGGTTTAGAAATGTCGAAATGACCCGACCCTAGCCGAACCGACCCGAAGTGTTATCTTAATTTCTTTTTGTTTTATGTTTTTTTTTTCATCTCAAATGATTTTGCTTTCTGGTTCGATAATGGCGGCCTCATGCTTCGCAATTCCCTTATCTTCTTCTTCGTCTTCCTCTCGATCGTCTTACAGTGCCATTCACAAATACAAAACTCTAACATCGTCTTCTTCTTCCTCTTACTTAGAAACCCTGAGAGCTCAATTCCCTTCTTCCATTTCATTTCACCTCTCTTCCATTTCTCGACCTTCTCTGCAAATCAAGGTCTCTTCTTCCAATTTATCAGTTCTTGATGAAGAAAAAGAAGAACTCAAAGGAGAAGGAGATGAGAAAACCGGAGAAGAAACCGATGTATCCGAAGCAGAACCGGTAGTGATGAAGAAACCGAGACCTTGCGAGCTCTACGTTTGTAATATCCCAAGAAGCTATGACATTCCTCAGCTTCTTGACATGTTTCAGCCTTTTGGAACTGTTATCTCCGTTGAGGTAATGATGTTACAATTACAGTCTGAAATTGCTTAGCTTTTGATGAATCTCTTATGAGTTTAAGGATGAGATTGCTTGAAATGATGTTGTAGGTATCGAGAAATCCACACACAGGGGAGAGTCGTGGAAGTGGATACGTCACAATGGGTTCTTTAAACTCAGCCAAAATCGCCATTGCTTCTCTTGATGGAACAGTAAGAGAAGAGACCAAGACAACAAACTCTGTTTCTTTTCTTCATTTGAGGTTTAAAGTTGATTGCTTTTTGGGTTTTCTTTGTAATGAAGGAAGTAGGTGGTCGAGAAATGCGAGTTAGGTACTCTGTTGATATGAATCCAAAAACCAGAAGAAACCCACAAGTCTTGAATTCAACTCCAAAGAAGATTCTTACATACGAAAGCCAGTACAAGGTTTATGTCGGAAACCTCCCTTGGTTCACGCAGCCTGATGGTTTGAGAGACCACTTTAGCAAGTTTGGGACAATCGTGAGCACAAGAGTGTTACATGACCGTAAGACTGGTAAAAACCGAGTCTTTGCCTTTCTTTCCTTTACAAACCCTGGAGAACGCAATGCGGCTTTATCCCTCAATGGAACAGTTAAGTTCGTTATTCCATTGAATAACTATGCTTTGTGGTTTAGTCCTTTCCCTTTAACACTACTCTCTGGAAATTTGGCAGGAGTATGAAGGTCGCAGAATCATAGTAAGAGAAGGTGTAGAGAGGAGTGAAGAATCGTAAATCAAATGTTTCGGTTTTGCTGCAAAACATATCTTAAGATCAAGGTCTAAAGAAGTAGTAATACTTATTTCCATTCTACCTTTATATTAATGTATGCTAAACTTTCTTTCATGGTACATGTACATCGTATCTATTTTTTTTAACAATTAATTTATTAAAACTTCATATCTGATCTAAATAATTGGACTAAAAGCTATAAAATCTCTATAATCTAAAGAAACGAAGACAACAAAGCATTCAAACAAGATTGCCATTTTTTTTGAATTTTTCTCAAAATCAGTGGATTAACACCCACACTAAAATATATAGTATTTTGGTAAACGCTCTATATATAGTATTTTGGTAAAATATATACTAAAATATATAGTATTTTGACCATCATCCTATGTAAGTGAACAATGCAACTATGCATTAAAACAAAATTTTCATTTTTTTTGAATTTTTCTCAAAATCAGTGAGTTAACACCTACGAAAATATAGAGTTTTTTGGTAAATGCTCAATAAACTTAAGTTTATACACTTTAATTTTTTTAAAAGAATTTTCTAACCACATTTAACATATATCTTAATGTATTCTAGACTTTATTTCATGGTATATGAGCATCCTTTCTATTTTGTATCAATTAATTTTTTAAAACTTCATATACGGCCTAAATAAGTAGGGTAACCGATATAAAAT
>OVAN01011346.1:0-14798 GCA_900406275.1 Anastatica hierochuntica
TAAGTGGATCCTGCATTCTTCAACCCAAAAGGCATTACCTTGTAGCAATAGTTTCCGCTAGAGGTCATGAAGAATATCTTTTTCTTCTCGTCCGGGTGCATAAGTATTTGATTGTACCCGGAAAAGGCATCCATGAAGCTCATTAGCTGGTGTCCAATTGTGGCNATGTGAGGCAGTGGAAAGGGATCTTTGGGGCAAGATTTGTTTAGATCCGGGAAGTCTATGCAGACCCGCCATTTGCCGTTTTTCTTCCGGACCATGCTGACGTTTGCTAGACAATCAAGGTAATGGACCTCTCTAATGAACCCAGCTGCCAGGAGGTTTTTCATTTCATTGTTGATGATCTGGTCTCGTTGAGGCGCAAACTTCCTTTTTTTTTGCTTGATTGTCGGGTATGAGGGATCTACTTGCAGGTTGTGGACTATGACTTTTGGGTCTATTCCTAGAATATCCACATGAGACCAGGCGAAGCAGTCTGTGTTGGATCTGAGAAAGTCTATCAGCCTTTGGTGTATGCCTTCCTGTAATCTTGCCCCTATTCTGAGGTTCCTGCCTTGTTCTCTGGGTACCAGAGGGACGTCGTCCGGTTGTTCCGATTCTGGCTCTTCAGTATGCAATGCGAGAAGTGTCTTCTGTATTTGCTATAATGGAGTCGTCTTTCCCTTCAAGGTGGCCTGGTAGCATGATCGAGCGTTTTCTTGCTCTCCCTCTATCTCCTTGATTCCCCATGGGTTTGGAAACTTGAGTACTTCGTGCAAGGTTGATGGCACTGCTCTCATCTCGTGTATCCAGTGGATAAGTTGATTCCTCCAGCGCAAACCGGGAGTGTTATTTCTCTAATGGTCTGCTTGACTTCCCCCACTGAAGCCCACTAGCGGCGTGGTCTTCTTGATAAATGCTTCCTGGGTCAGACCGAGATCCGTGTATGCTCCCAGGAAAACTACATTTGTAGAGCTTCCATTGTCAATGAGTACTCTCTTCACCAAACAATTCACAACTGACAAGGAGACAACTAATGCGTCATGATGCGGTGTCAGGATTCCGTCTTGTCCTCCGGCCGTGAAAATTATGACTTCCTGGCTAAGATTTTAGCGCTTGACTTCCGGGGTGCTATAATTGTTTTTAGTGAGCCTTATGCTTTTCTTGGCAGCGGCGTGTGTGATGCCACTTATCTCTGAACCCCCAAATATGACATTGATCACACTATCGTGTCTTGGGGAATCAGGTGCTTGACGGCCGGCTGGGACTCCTTCTTCTTGGTTACCCAGCATCTCCTTAGCCTTGTTGGAAATAAATTCTCGTAGGTATCCCTTCTTAAGCAGCTCGTTGACTTCTATTCTTAAGGATATACAATCCTCTATTCTGTGAAAGTGGTCATTGTTGAAGTCGCACCATTTTTTTGGATTCCGGCGGTTGTCAGGTGATATCATCTTTTGGGGCCATTTGACCTAGCCTCCCATCTCTTTCAAGACTCCTACCAGCTCCGCGCTCAATATTGACAGGTTGGATACGTCCGGCCAGGTATGGACCGGCGGGAATCGATTGACGTCTGGCTTTCTCAAAGGTTTGTGTCCTTTGGCTCCCTTCTGTCCATCGTCCCTGGTAGGTCTTTGGTAGGGCTTGTCATCCCTGGCCGTCTTCTCGGTCCTCATGACCCGAGATTCTTGCCTGGCAAGCAGATCTTCTTCCCACTTGATCTGCGCCTGGGCCTTGGAGAGAACATCCTCCATCGTTCTGCATTGATACTTGGTGAGCTCCTTGTATAGATCTCCATCAGGCAAGAGTCCCCTCTTGAAGGCAGAAATCGTGGTAACAACACTGCAGTTCAGGATGGTAACTTTCTGATTGTTTAAGCGGTGAAGGTAGCTTGTGAGCGTCTCTGCCTTACGCTGTTTGATCTCATAAAGGTCATCAGAGGACATGGAAGTTACTCTATTGCTGGCAAATTGCTCCACAAACAGATCAGTCAAATGAGCAAAGGATCTTATGGTTTCGGTTGGAATTGATATGAACCATTGCAAAGCGGCCCCTGTCAGGCTATATCCGAACCCCTTGCACATGGCGGGTTCCTTATGCTCCTTTTGGATTGCCACAGTAAGCATCTTCTGCTTATATTGCGCAATGTGATTGTCCGGGTCATAATTCCCGTCGTACAGTCTGGCGAATGGGAAGGTAAACTTCTTGGGCATATTGGTGAGGGCGATCTCCTCTGAGAAGGGAGTGTCCCCGTAGGAGCTCAAGGCACTTTTCCTCAGGGGAGACGAGAAACCCGAAAGTTGCTCGATCACCGACTGCAGAGCCTCAAATTTGCTAGAGAACATCTGCTCTAGTCGTCTGACTTAATCAGAGAGCGGGGCGAGGCCTGCGGCTTGTGGCTCTTCTGTATCCATCAGGTCTTCTTGTTCTTGAGAAAGGTTTCGGTCATCTTGGGTCCCCGTTGCTGCTGGGTTTTCTCCCTCTCCCAGGTTATTGGTACGAGGGGTTTCAAGAGTTGGCAACCGGGGTACCTTGACCCAGAACATGTGATTCGTGGCAAGATTCGCCGTCAGAGCCGAGTTTGCGTCTCTAAGGGTTTTATTCTCTAGCTCTAGCTGCTACAGGCGCTGCGTGTTCTCTTGGAGTTCCTTGGCATGAGCCTCCATCTGTTGCCTCAGGATCTGAAGCTCTGCAGCTGCTGCATCAGCTCCAACTGGTGTCTGATCTCTTCGAAGATGCTCCATCTCTCCTAGTCTCTTTTGCAAAGTCTCTAGTTGAGATCGCATCTCCTCGTAGGTGAGCTCTTCTTGTGCTGGCGTGATCTTTGTTGATTCATGATTATCTCCAACCATCGTCACGTAGTTGTTTTTGAAAGCTACCCTCCTTCTAGCGCCAACTGTTATGGGTGAT
Source organism: Anastatica hierochuntica (assembly GCA_900406275.1). NCBI lineage: Eukaryota > Viridiplantae > Streptophyta > Magnoliopsida > Brassicales > Brassicaceae > Anastatica > Anastatica hierochuntica. The sequence continues at coordinate 2,887 of OVAN01011346.1, forward strand.
TTTGGTCGTTCTTTGTAACAGTACGAAAGCTGGAGGTCAATGAATGTTTAGCAACGGATTTCGAGTTTTTTAGCTAAGCTTAGAGATCAAAGATGGCAAAAAGATGATTGTTGTATTGATTCTCTGCTTAGGGGTTTTCGTGCGTGCACGTTTCCCTTTAAGCTTAGTATTTATACATGAGTTTCATGATTATCCCTCCAAGAATTGGATAGATCATAATTATCTGTAGAATATATGCATATTTATCTAAAATACATGTCATTATATGTTCGTTGGAATAGCGAAAATAAAGGAGAGGAGGTTGTTGGCTGGCTTCTGGCTTCCGGCCATGCTTGGTCGTCTGACTTCTGGCTTCCGGCTATGGGATGTCGTTTGGCTTCCAACTTCTAGGAATTCCCCTGCTTTGAGGTCTTACTGTTGTACTCCATCTATGTCTGGGGAATTCCCATGATCTAAATTGCTCCCAACAGCTTAGAAGTCTAAAATGTTTAAGATTCTCTAGTTTTCTACAAAAAGAAAGAATAAGAAGAAGTTTGGTTCAATAAAAGCTTATGATTTCTAGAATTAGGATGGGTAGAATATCAAGTAAGTGTCTAGATCCTTAGGAAGAAATGGGATGGGAACAGTTAGAGGAAGTAAATTCTTTGTATGCATAAATTGTTCGGCTACCACCTTGCTTATCCTAGTGTCTTGCACTACTTTTTTGAGAGAAACCAATCAAAAAATCCAGTGAACCCTTCTTTGAACTCTAAACTGAATGGATAGGATACATTTTCCATGAGTAAAGAACTCACGCCTTAGCTTAATTGAATGTAAAAAGGAATTGATGATGAGATAGTCTATGGATCCTTAGCTTAGATTATAAGAGTTGGTTTTGTGATGATCATGGAGAATTACTTAGGCTCTTAAATGATCTTTGTACCATTTTACTTGTCTTGAGGACATTAGGCATAAGACATTTTTTTCTTATCTTGGTTTTGAGTTCCCACTTGCAAACCTCATTTCCGGGTTTGATCATTGTTTTTTGCTTGAGGACAAGCAAAGGGCAAGTCCGGGGGTGTTAATGTGTATATATTTTCATGCATAATTAGGTTTATTTTAGCTTAGTTTCATCCACTTTTAGGTTGTATATATGGCATTTAAGTCCTAGAATGCATTGGTTTGAGTCTAGAGTCTAGTTTAGAAATATTTTGCATTTGCATGCATTTTCTTTGCATTTTGTAGGTGCAATTATGGATGGATCTATGTAGGTTCTATGGATGGATTCAAGCTAGATGTGGAGCTAAGAAAACAAGGAAAAAAGGAGCAAAAGGCTATGGAAGAATTGGGGATCAACAAGGCATCAAAGAGGAGAAAGAAGCCATCAAAACTGCTAAAGGGGAGCTCCCATCAACCTCAAGGTCGATGGCCAGCTACCTAAGGTCGATGGCTGCCTACCTTTCCACCAACCAACACCCTTTCTGCAAAAGGGAATCTCCCATCGACCTCAGGCTTGCTCCCATCGTCCTTGGAGGTCGATGGCTAACAATCTTTGTCGAAAGTGCCCTTATTATAGGGCTTCCTCCACTCTCTCTCTAGTATAAATACCTCCCTATGTTCCAAGAACAAAGAGACCTTTTTGTACAGACATTTGAGACACTTCTTGAACCTTGTTTTGAGATCTAAAAACCTTGTAATAACTCTTTGTTTGTTTGAGTAATTTGGATCTCATCTTTCTCTCTAGATCTATTCTTCTAAAACCATGGGAACTCAAAAACCCATTTCATGTCTTTGGATTTCCATGACTTTTAGTGAGTAGATCCTTCTTGGATCTTGAGATATGGTAGGTTAGGGTTAGATCTAGGGTTGTAATGGATGTTTAGGCTAGATCTTGGCATAGATTTCTATTAGATCTAGTTTAGTTCTTCAAAGATTATTGCTTGCTCAAAAACGCCTCGAAAGTGTTCGATGAAATGCTTGAGATAACTAGATCTATGTCTTTCACTTGGTCCCATGAGAGTGGATGTTACCTAGGTGCTAGATGGCTAAAAGGGATTAAGTTAGACTATCACATGCATGCTTAGATGGGCAACAAACGAGAGTNACTATCACATGCATGCTTAGATGGGCAACAAACAAGAGTTGAGCCTTGTAGTGTATATAGGTAAATAGATCTCCGTCACGAGAGTGGGTTGATCGATTATTAAGGGACCCTTGGTCAAGGAGTAGCTTCGATCCTCTAATAAAGCCTTACCCAAATCCATTACTTCCTTAGATTGAACCTGAACCCAGAACCGTTGTCTCAAGATCCTATTTTTCTTTTGATTAGATCCAAGATTACTCTTTGCTTGCTTTTACTTTTATGCTATTTTTTATTGCTTTCTTTATTGCACAATCACCATGGCTACCTTTGATTTCGATCAGGTTTAGTAGAGACCCGTGACAATATCTTACTAGATCGTCTTCTAGACTAGAATCCTTAGCATATTCTCCTTGCTTAGGTTCTACTAGTACAAGCCTCTAAATCCTTGGACGGCCCTAAAATACTATAATTGACCTTGTTCTCTTGCGGGATTGAGCGTAGGGTATTAGGTTTATAAATATTAAACTTTGACACCGAGAAAACCTCTACGTCAACACAGAAGTAAGATACTGTGGCTCTATCATCATGTGAAGCCGAGTTTATGGCATGAACCAAAGCTGCAAGACAAGCCATCTAGCTCCATAACTTGCTAGTGAAGAAATCGGCTCAGAGTGTGAGAAGGTTGTAATTAGGATCGATAATCGACCGACCATATCTCTTACAAAGAATCCCGTTTTTCATGGCTAGAGTAAGCACATTCATCGAAGATATCATTTTATGAGGGAATGTGTTGAGAATGGAATAATTGAAGTGGAGCATGTTCTGGGAACATAACAGAAAGCTGACATCTTGACTAAAGCCTTGGGAAGAACTAAGTTCAACGAAATGAGAGAACTTATTGGAGCCTATGATCTTGCAAATGAGAACTTTAAGCTTAAGAGGGAGAATGTTGGTTAAGCTTGGTTTAGCTAAATGGTTTCTTAATCCAATTTAGTTTAGGTGATATCTAAACTAAAGAGAAAAGGAAAAGATGTTTTAGGAGTTATCAAAAGAAAAGGAAAATCCTATTAGGATTAGGAAAATTTCTAGCTATAAATAAATCCACCCATCGAGTTGTGATGGTGTGAGATGAGAGAGTTTTTTGTGCTTTGAGTTTTCTTAGGTTTTTAATAAGTTTCCTAAGAGTTGAATAAAGATAGTTATTCTTTTATTTGTTTCGTTCTTAAACAAAAAACTTTCATAAACTATGCGATACATCCAAGACTCAAGGAATTCCTGGAGATTATGTGAAGTTATCTCTCTTTTCTTTCTCATTAGGGGATAAGGCTTCACAATGGGAAAAGACCGTGGTTAGTTCTTCTCTAATCACTTGGGATAAATACTCGCATAGAAGGACTACAAACTTTCAGAATAGCAATGCTAACTTCGACCAAGGGATTGAAGAAACGCTCGATGAAGCTTGGCAAAGGTATGATGGATAAGTGAGGAATTGTAAAAACCATGGATTCAATCAAGGAATTCTACTAACACTTTTCCATAGGAGAGTTCATCAACATTTCCAGTTTGCTATGAATATGGCAAGCAATGGAAATTTTGCAAACTTGACCGCGGCACAAGGAGAGAAATTGGTCGAAAATTTGGCTAAGAGTTATGCTAGAAAAAAGAGCTTTGGTTTTACACCCAATATTGAGGATAAACGCCTTGAGGAATTGAACACAAAGATTGATGAAATAGCCAAAGAAGAAGAAGTTATGGATCGATGAAAGCTTCTTTAATCAAAGAGATGAGTTTTGTTCAAGAAAGCTACTATGGGAGCTATTCACAAGGTTCATCGCCTATAACTATTTTAGGAGAACGGACTCCTACGACACCAACAACACCCACTACTCCAAAGACACCTACCAACACTACAGTAGAAGACATGAATTCCTTGAAAAAAGAGTTTGTATTGGAAATGCATAGATTAGGAGTGTCTTGAACAATAGATTTTAGCTATGCGAAGGGCATAGAGCACCAAATAGCGGAACAAGCTTCTAAACATGAGATTCAAAATGGTAGTCTACCCGGTAAGTGTGAGGTCAACCCAAAGGAGCTTTGTCATACCATAACTTTGAGAAGCAGAAGGTAATTACCTCCGAGGAGTCAAGAGGTTGAGCCTAAGAAGAACGAGACCGAGTTAGAAGAGATTGAAAATGATCAAATGCCGCTTGATGAAGAAGAGAAATATGAGAATGAAGAAGAAACCGAGAAGGAAGAGGCACCTAAAGAGGCGCCTAAGATTCAAGAGGAGGAGTCCAAAAACAAACCTCCTCCACGCCAAAAGAAGAAAAATGATTACATGCCCACCGACATTAATGTTCCTATTGATGAATTGAATCTACCCTTTCCAGGAAGATTTAAGAAGCAAACTATGGCAGCTAGGTATCAAAAGATAAAAGATCATATGGGAGGACTAGAGGTGACATACCATTCATGGAGTGGTGCCAAGATAACCCCATAGTGAACAAGGTGCTAAAGGATATCATCACGAGAAAGAAAAGAATCGACTCTGTCATGGAAGTTGTGACTCATGAATGTAGTGCTATCATTCAAAACAAACTTCCCACCAAGAGAAGAGACCCCGGAAGTTTCACTTTGCCTTGTACTTTGGAGCACATGACCTTTGGGATATGTTTGGTTTATTTAGGAGCAAGTATGAGTCTAATGCCCCTGACGGTCTCTAAGAAGCTTGGCTACACGAACTTTAAGCGAACAAGGATCCAATTGATATTGTCGGATAGATCTATTTGATATCCACATGTTATTCTTGAAGATTTGCCTTTGATGATTGAGAATTGCGATCTTTGAAGACCTTTGAATCCTATCATTCTTGGAAGACCTTTTCTTTCAACCGAGGGAGCAAAAATTGATGTAAGGGGAGGAAAGGTAGATCTTCATCTTGGAGATTTGATATTGAATTTCAACATCTTCGATGTTATGAAGAATCCAACTATCGATGGAGCCGCTTTCTCCATTTAATGGCTTGATGATGATTTTGCTGTAGAGCTAGAAGAGCTATACATTGAAGATGGCTTGGAAGTAGCCTTAATCTTCAAAAAGGGATCAAAAGCAATCCTCTCAAATGAAGCCACAGAATACAAAAGATTACTAGATGCTCAATCGATGGAACCAAATGAAGTACTAGCATTGGAGCTACGAAAAGATGAATCGGGACAAAAGGAAGAGAAGAATGAGGACAAGGAAGATTCGGATTGGAGTGAGCTTAAGGGACCTATGGTAGTTTTTAAACCACTTCCAGAAGGGCTAAGGTACGCGTTTCTTGGTCCTAATTCTACTTACCTCGTGATCATAAATGATGGCCTAAGTAAAAGTGAAACCGAATTGCTATTGAATAAATTGAGAAAGTATATAAAAGCGACATGTTACTTACTAGTTGATATCAAAGATATCCCCTAATCTTTGTACATGCATATGATTTATTTAGAAGACAAGTCTAAGACCTCAATAGAACCCCAAAGAAGGCTTAACCCTAATCTAAAAGATGTGTTCCGCAAGGAAATCTTGAAACTCTTCGAGGTGAACATAATATATCCGAACTCGGATAGCACATGGGTCTCTCCCCTCCATGTTGTGCCTAAGAAAGGAGGGGTTACGGTAGTTAAGAATGATGAAGATGAGTTAATCCCAACTATAACTATGACAGGACATAGGATGTGTGTCGACTATAGAAAGTTAAATGAATCGACTAGAAAAGACCACTTCCCATTGCCATTCATTGATCAAATGTTAGACAGATTAGCAAATCGATCTTACAATTGATTTTTAGACGGTGATTCCGGTTCCTTTCAAATAGCCATTCACCCTAGAGACCAAGAGAAAACCACCTTTACTTGCCCTTATACTACATATGCTTATAAAAGAATGCCTCTCGGTTTAGGCAATGCTCCTGCTACTTTTCAAAGATGCATGATGTCCATATTTGATAACTTGATTGAAGAGTGTATGGAGGTCTTCATGGACGATTTTTTTGTCTATGGAGAATCATTTGGTGGATGTCTTTCTAATCTATGCAGGGTATTAAAGAGATGCGAGGAAACCAACCTCGTGCTAAATTAGGAGAAATGTCACTTCATGGTCCAAGAAGGGATAATACTCAGGCATAAAATCTCCAAGAAGGGGATTGAAGTTGATAAAGTGAAGATTGAGGTGATAATGCACTTAGAGCCACCAAGAACGGTTAAAGGAATACGGATTTTCCTAGGCTACGTGGGTTTCTATAGAAGGTTTATCAAAGATTTCTCACAAATCGCAAGACTGATGACAAGTCTTCTATGCAAAGACATACCCTTTGAGTTTGATGAAGCGTGTATGAAGGCTTTTGGGAAAATCAAGGAAATTTTGGTTTCAGCTCCAATCGTGCAAACTCTGAATTAGGAATTGCCTTTCGATCATGTGTGATGCAAGTGATTTCGTGGTTAGAGGTATTTTTGGACAAAGAAAGGATAAGAAACTTCACGTGATCTACTATACGAGCAAGACGCTGGATGAGACTCAAACCAAGTATGCCACCACGGAAAAGGAGCTCTTGGCCATAGTGTTTGCCTTTGAAAATTTTTGTTCATATATAGTGGGATCAAAGGTAATAGTATACACGAATCACGCCGCTTTGAGACACTTATTTGCGAAGAAAGATGCTAAGCCAAGGGTTTTGAGATTGATTCTCCTCCTACAAGAATTTGATCTTGAAATTAAAGACAAAAAGGGGATTGAGAATGGAGTGGCGGTCACTTGTCAAGGATGAAAGCTGATGATGGACTACCAATTAATGACTTACTCTCGGAAGAACAAATCAACTCAGTAGAAACATTCTTCCTCATTGATGGAAATCTCAAACAATGGGAGGAAGAGAATGCGCGTTCTGTGACCACTACAACTCTTTGGTATGCCGATTTTGTCAATTACCTCGTGAGTGGAAAAGAGTCGCCGGACATGGGGACATATGGGGAAAAGAATTTCTATCGAGATCTTAAGTCCTACAATTGGGATAATCCTCTACAAGCAATGCAAGGTTCAATTATATTGAAGATGTGTTTTGGAGGAAGAAGCTAAAGAAATCTTCACCAAATGTCATAGTGCTAACTATGGTGGACACTTTGCCCCTTTCAAGACGGTTCAAAAGGCCTTACAAGCGGGTTTTTGATGGCCCACAATATTCAAGGATGCACATGAAGTTGTCTCCAAGTGTGAAGCTTGTCAAAGAAGAGGAAATATAACAAAGAGAAATGAGATGCCATTTAATCATATTCTTGAAGTGGAGATTTTTGATGTGTGGGGAATAGACTTCATGGGACCTTTCCCTAAATCGAATAGAAACTTCTACATATTAGTGGCGGTCGAGTATGTCTCCAAGTGGGTAGAAGCAATAGCAAGCCCGACAAATGATGATAGGGTAGTGATTAAACTCTTCAAAACGATCCTTTTCCTAGGTATGGCACTCCTAGGATAATGATAAGTGATGGTGGAAGCCACTTCATCAACAAGGTTTTTGATAAACTCTTGAAGGCTAATGGAGTGAAACACAATATGGCAACANAAACACCATACCACCCTCAAACTTTCGGACAAGTAGAGGTATCCAATCGCCAAATCAAAGAAATAATAGAGAAGACGATCGGAGTAAATAGGAAAGATTGGTCTACCAAGCTTGATAATGCACTTTGGGCATATAGAACGACATTCAAGATGCCTATTGGGATAACGCCATTCAACCTAATCTATGGTAAATCTTTTCATTTACCTATTGAGTTGGAACACAAGGCACTTTGGATTACAAAGAAGCTAAATTTTGACTTCAAGGAAGCCACGGAAAGAAGATTAGTGCAATTGGAAGAACTTGAGAACTTCAGACAAAATGCTTATGAGAGCTTAAAAATCTATAAGGAAAAGACAAAAAAATTTCATGATAAGAAGATCCTCAAGAGGGAGTTCAAGAAAGGTGATAAGGTTCTATTGTTCAACTTTCGGTATAAACTCTTCCCGGGGAAATTGAAGTCAAAATGGTCGGGTCCTTTTGATGTTAAAGAAGTAATATCATATGGTTAATTAACTCTAAGGAACCGTTCCGGAGAAGAATTCACGGTGAATGGGCAAAGATGCAAGCCATACTTAGCTGATACACTACTAGAGGGAGCGATTTGTCTCGTCCTCCTCGATGCACCATCGCCATGAACCGTTTCAAAGTGAAGCTAATGACTATAAACAAGTCTTCTTGGGAGGCATTCCCAAGAAGAAAAACTCACTTTGTCAAATAAATAAATATTTTTAATTTCATTTTTCTATATTATTTGCTTAAGTATTTAATATAAGTTTTGTGATTTTGGGTTGTAGGGGACTGACGATGAACGGAGCATCTACCAAATGGATTCTCGAAGACTTTCTAAGACTCGCCTCAATTTCTAAAATGTTGGGCAAGTTTGTGAGAAATGAAGAGAAAGGGGAGTAAGTTGCAATATTTTATTAAAAAACATGTTTTATTAGTTTATCTCTTCAATTTCCATAACTTTTCTCTCTCTTAAACACTTGATAAAGAAACTGTAACATCCTTATCCCGAGAGAACCGCAATGTTCCAAATGGTACCGCAAAAACCGGAGCAAACTTCACCAACCAGGCAATAATTTATCGCTTGTAATTTTTTACCTGCAGAACAACCAAAAGGAAAAAGGGAGAAAAAGAGAGGAGTGAGTGACTTTTTAAACAAGCCACTCAGTTAGGGCGGACCCGACTCCGCCTCACCCGCTACCCGATCAACCCCGCTAGACTAGGCCTAACCCCACCCCCAAAGTAAGCACAGAAGCACCTAAAGTATCGTCCAAACAACTACCAGATGAAAACGATTTTAACCAGTTTTGACTCTTTAGACATTTCCTTTTTAACATTTAAAACACATTTGCTAGAGATCTAGCATACGAGGGCCCTATGGACTTTGGTTGCACACTACCCCCAACGCGCCCCCCTCGCCCAGATCTCACCTCTTGTGAGTCCGCAACTTCGGACATGACCTAACATCAGCCCTTTTGCTTACATAGCTCATCTGATGTCGAACCGTTTGATGATGTCAGCGTCATTACACTCACTGCTCTTCTAACGTCGACACGACCGAGTGTGCCTCATGCGGCAAATCTCACTCGTATTGGGGTATGCCTCGTGCGGCGCATCTTACCCCGAGACTTCCCTCCTTGCAAGCGGAGTTCCAGCCCCTAGCGTTGAGATAGCGGCAACCGACCCGCTTGACAACAGCACAACCTACAGTAGACTCCGCGCCTACTGCAGGGACAAGCCAAAAACCTAACAAATCACCAATTATCCTAGTCCTAACTTTCTTTAATGTAATTCTCAAACAATACCAATTTATCCCTATCCCTTTTAGGACTTAGGTTAGAACATACTCACTATCCTAGGCTCGACTTAGCGACCCATTTCACCGAATGCACTTAGGCATATATGTCATTATGACTTACAATACATAATACATTTAATTATTTGTGCCGAGACTTATAGTTCGACACTGGCAGAAAATAAAACTTAGGCTAGAGAAGTTAACCCAATAACGAATGAGAACGAAGGCGGGAACTCCTCACCTTAGCCACAATGAAGAAACGACTCTTGAACTGCTAACTGATGATCCTCCTTCTGAGCTTTTGCCCCATGATGACTCTCCGTCATCCTTCTTCTCCTTTGTTGATCCTCCTTTCGAAAAGGGGCCTGGAATAGGGACCCGAATTAGACCTTAAACGGAAACCTACCAAAAATGGAAACTTACTATTTATGGAAACCTGCCATAAATAGAAGTTACCCAAAAAAGAAACCTGCCCAAAAAGAAAAGTTACCAAAAAGGGAAACCTGCCCTAAAAGGAAACTTCCTAAAAAGAAAACTTACCAAATATGGAAACCTGTCATATTTGGAAACTTTCCAAAACAGGAAACTTGGGATCAGGGAAAAATGGTAATTTTACTTACCGAAGGAAACAACGTTCTCGGAAACGTTTCTGGTCGTCTGCAACTCTCTGGAACCTTGAACTTGAAGCTCGTTAGCTCCTTTTTGACGCGGACAACACCTCTGCACCAAATTCAGGAACGCGCTTCTCCGCTCATATGAACCCGAAATTGGTGTTCCTTTTACAGATGGATTCATAAGAGTTCCTACATCGTTCCCACAAAATATCAAACCAGAAATCATCCACTAAATCATTTAAAACTGAATTACAGAACAACATACAGTTTCTGGAAAAATCTGGCAGATTGATGAATCTCGGAAACAAAAGAATAGAACGAAAACGGACCGTTAATTTTACGATCCGAACGGTAAGAATCTTGCCACTGATGTTGTCTATTCAAAGCCACCGATTTTGCTTCGATTTGACTTCAATTGCTCACGGAAGCCCTTCTAAAACACTGACTGGTTACGATTTCAGACTGCACAGAAGACGCTCAGTAAAACGACCATAACTCCTTCAATACTCAACGAAAAAGGATTCTACAAATTAGGAAATCTCGGTCTAAGAGTCCTTTATCTTCTTCGGAAATTTGAGGATGATAATCTTTATTCTCCCACGACATAACCATCTGTTTTCTGTAGAGACTGCACAGTCTTGATCTTGTTTCTCCATTTCTCTCTTCTCCTCGACTTGTTGGCTGCGAAAATCTCATGTCTCTCTGCTCTAATGTAGACGGCTCCAGCAACAAAAAGATAAGGAAAAAGAGATTTTAGGTTTAGATTATATTAGGTTTTAAATAGGGGATTTAATGATCGATTTGGGTTAATACAAGGGAAATTCGATTTGGGTTAATTTCTAGTTTCTCTTCATTTGATCCGGGATTGGAAAACTGGGTATTACAATTCTCCACTCCTTAGAGAGAATTCGTCCCAAAATCTGAGGGGTGTAACACTATGAGCTTTGACGACTGGTATGCATGCACATGAGTCTGGTCGAATGTGGCAGCACATAGGTCTGGTTTTCCTTTGACTATTCACGATTCCAGGTCTCAACTCTCTCCAACTTAGTTTCCTACTAAGCTCTGAAGTGTCCTCTTCAGGGAGATGATGGTTGTAAATTTCCTTATGTACCAGAGATGTCCTTTTTCTATCGTCTTTTTCCTATAGAGAATCGGTCCTTCGATCTCAACATTGTCCACTGGCATTTACCATTCATGCACAAGTATGGTTTCCTGGTTCATGCCCATTACTGCCAACGCTCTGTCGTTTCCCCCAAAACGCCCTTAACTAGGTTCCTTCTAGGCAACTCTTGTTATGCCTTAGTCCTTACACAGGAGGTCGTTCCTTGCAAGACTTGTCATTCATGCTCACATCCCCTTGCATAGCAGAGGCTTTGTCCTCTACCCTCTATTTTTACAAGACGTTCCTTTAGTCTTGCGAGCTAGGTTGAGCAGTAGACATTACTTGTGGATACCGTTCCATTGGTAATCCTTCTTTGTTACACCGTGACACTTCATTTACCATGCGAGTCATGAGCGTCCTTAGAATCTCGTCCTTCAGATCCTTTTGCTCTCGCTTAAGCGTGTCCCATGACTCTTTGTATGGCTCCTTCCACATCCATAGTTCAGGGTTGTCCTTATACCTCCCTTGCCTTAAGGCATACCTTTAGCCCTAATTTGAACTTGGTCGAGCGGGGTACAACACTTATTGTCTTTGTCCCACCATGCTTCCATTGCGCTCTACTTTCTTCTATGCTCCAGCTTTTTAGGAGACATATTTGTGGGAACCGAAATTCTCACTGTCATTGTTATGTGGTTCACGGTCTCTGTTAGCCAAAGATCAACAGATCGAGACAG
>OVAN01011347.1:0-14798 GCA_900406275.1 Anastatica hierochuntica
TTCTTACCTTTCTCTGCTTTTCCGCAAGAGATGCATCAACATCTTTAGATTTTGCAGCCTTAGTTTCTGCTGCTTTTCCTTTTGGTTCCTCCTCTTTAGCCGTGACTTCAACCTTTGCTAGTTCTTGCTCCTGTTGTCTGAGAGCATCCATTAGCCCCAGAATCTCCAGATGAGCTAGCAATTTCTCCTTCCACAGGTTGTAATCTACCAATCCATTGAACTTTTCCATCTCGATTCGTGCGGAAGACATCGCGATGATACAAGATCATAGAATCAACTCAATCACCTTGTATCTTTGAATCGAACATCTGTGGCTCTGATACCAATTGTTGTAAAACCTTCAAAGATTTTGAGATTTGATTCAAGTTTTGCCTCGGATTGGTGATTTGTTTTGTTTGAAATTGAAACAAGAATCAACACAAGAACGCACACAAGATTTATCCAGTTCAGGTGATAAACTTCACCCTACGTCTGGCCGAGGAGTTTCCTCGGAATCCACTAAGAGAATCGGAACAATGTCACCGGAATTACAACAGAAACTCACCGGAGAAAGATTACTCCNGCACACAAGATTTATCCAGTTCAGGTGATAAACTTCACCCTACGTCTGGCCGAGGAGTTTCCTCGGAATCCACTAAGAGAATCGGAACAATGTCACCGGAATTACAACAGAAACTCACCGGAGAAAGATTACTCCGAGAGAAACACTCACCAAAAGATCAAATCTCTCTCTGTTTCTCTCTTTGATACAATTTGTTTCTCTCACCCGAGAACTCAAATTGAATCTCTCTCTCTCTCCAGAATCGATCTCGCTTCTTTCTCTTAGCTCGATCGATCTTCAGCTCAAACCGTAACAACCTCTCTCTCTCTCTCTTGGCTGTTAGAGTTTGTTATGCTCTGTTTATAAAGAGATGAACTCTCTTGTTCAAAACGAGGTCGTCATCTTCATTTTGATACCGAGAGATAACCAAGAGATTAAACCAATCTCTTAAAATCCGGTTTAGTTTCCCAATTAAATCTGAAACCTTCTACATGTTCCAGTGTCTTTGACCAATACTTATAACAGGTCTTTCTTCAAGTGGACCAAAACTTGTCCAAAGACATCATCTTCATGGATATTAAAGTCCAACATGATTTGTCTTGAATCCATATGTTTCTCTCTGTCCAATACCTCATGGATTATACCAATTAGCTCAACTTCTGCTCCATGCTCAGTCCATATTGCATCAAATGTGAATGTTAATTCTATTGCTTTCCAATATAGACCAAATAGAGAATTTAACGCTTCAAACCATTACCAATAATGTTTTGGTAACTTGTTACAATCGCAGATTTAAAGATCTAACAGTGGAGTGTGAGTTTAAAGAGTTTTGTTGTGAATGTGACTTGAATCATAAGGTTGCTGAAGTTAACATTCTATTTCTCTTTTCGACTTTTGTACACAAGTAGAGAATCTTGATGAGATAAGTTGTCCAACTTTCTTTAAAACCAAAAAAGATCTAAAAAATAACATCAAACGTTGTTGCAATTTCTGAAAATGAGTATGGTAATGTCATTAGAATTTGAGCAAGTGCCAACATATCAAAAACTTATCTTGATCCAAAACTATAAGAGACCCCCCTACAATTGGTGTATTGTGTAGTTGAAATTGATTGAACTAAAAAACATGGTTGATGCAAACCTAAACCATGCATCATAAGCATAACCATCATGCCATATAAAGCTTTTCATGCTTAAGTCATCTCACCTCTCTTCAATCTTCATTATTCCCTCTTCTATTTCTTTAATCGGCATCTTCAAAATCTGCTTTATAATTTAAGGAAAAACATTGGTAGAACTTGGGTTAACCCCTATCTTGAAATCGACAAACATCAAATCTTAAGGCTTTGGAGATGCAATTTTAAAATGTTCCATGTTCTGTACTATTTTACATTCTTTAAGAAAGGAAATAATTGTATACTTTTGGGCAACATGTTGTTACAGGGCTAAGCTATAAAATGAAGAAGATCATAATATCCTAACATATACACAAACTTCAGCGGAAAATGTCAAACAAATTATCTGATTCTTTAAACTTTTTTTAGCAAAATTAATACAAATTTCAGTGGAAAATATTGATAGGTCTGATGAAACACAGAAGATGTTTGGGAAAAAATATAATACTCTCGTAAGAATTTGGTTACAATGTACATCACTTTTATATAGATAAATATCTAGACCTAATTTTTCTAAACTGAGATAAATATAAATGTTAATAATATATTTCTAAATAATAGTAAATTTTCTATTCTAAGATATTAACATATTTCCAAGATATTTGGTCGACCTTCCCGATCTCCCATTACCCTACCACAAGCTCATACGTGGAAACACGTATGAGACTGGACTTCACTTCAAACGAATCTTCACTTCGGATAATCAGCATTATACCCGACCGTCAGGTCATCATGACGTTTATACCTTGTCAGGGTCAAATCGGCTGCAACATCCGGTAGTCAGATCAATAACGACGTTTATACTCGATCGTAGAGTCAATAACGACGTTTATACCCGGTTGAAGGGTCAAATCATGACTTTTATACCCGGTCGAATGGTCTAATAAGTGGAAAATACACCATCATGTTTTGTGTATCTTCATTGTCTTCATCATCACCGTTGGATCTGCGTATCTCCATCGGATCAAAACTCATCATCGGCGGATTAGCATGGTATTCAGTCGATCCATAAACCGAATCATAACGAACCAATCAATTAGTTCATGTTCATACTTCACGTCATTGAGACTTCTCACTTTTTCTTTTCTATTTTTTAGAATAATAAATAGGAAAAAGAAACCTTAAACTAATTGGAAGAGATAAATAAAAAGAAGTCACGTAAGAAGAAAAAGAATATAAAAAACGCGGCATGTGAGATTTTTTTTTAGAATGGAGAACACAAAGAAAATTAAATAGAAGAAGCATGAAACAAAATAAGGAACCAAAAAAATCAAACGTACGAAATACTCTCTCTCTCTCTCTCTCTCTCTCTTCATTTTTCTCTCGAAGGTGATTTCGCCGTAGTAGCGGCGGCGACTCACTCTAAGTTTCCGACCATCGGTGGTTACAGTGTCGGATGAAGTTTGGATCGTGGGAATCGGAGATTGGGGTTTGGTTTGGCGTGAAACATGGGAATAATTGGGAAGACTCGCTTCAGTCGAAAGGTTTATTCAGCGGGATCTTCAACAGGGTTTTTGAGAGGAAGATTTGGCATCGGATCTAGTCCTTAATGGTGAGGATTCGCAATCTAATTTAGTGTCGAGACAAGTGTTGTTGCTACTCTCTGTGCTTTCTTTTTGGCAATCATCGGAGGAGGAAATGAGGGAAAATTTACTAACGAAGATTTGGACATTGGTATTCATTATATCAGGGAAAGCAAAAAGGATTAATGGCTTCAGCTTCTGGATTTTGTAGGGATCGACATGTTATCTGGTAGAATCGAATCATAGGATTCTCTGTGATATCATCGGTTTTGTCATTCATTGGATCGGGATTCTCTCAGATACTCTAAGGAAAGTTGGGTCTCCTTTATATGGCTAGGGTCACAGGGTTCTGGTTCATTACTTTCTCATTCATCTTCTTTTGTCTTTGTGGCAAAGACTTATCTCACACAAAGGTCTCAGTTGCAGTGCATAGGGTAATCTTTGGTTTTTGGTTGTGTTTGTAATGGCTCAATTTCGAGTTAATGGTGGCAAAGGTGTGGTCCGAACAGAGCCTGTGAGGCTTTCTAAGGCCAGTATTGCTCTTCGAGTCCAGGAGTTCTCCCTCACTCTCATCGGTAGACTAATGAATCCTACTGTTCAGAGAATGGAGAACCTGCTCACGAATCTACCGAAGATATGGCGTTTGGAGGGAAAAATAGAGGGCGGGGAACTGGGAAACGGGAAATTCCAGTTCAATTTTCAGTCAGAGCGTGATATTCAGGATGTGCTGAACTATGGGCCTTATCACTTTGATGGATGGATGATTTCTTTAGTCCGATGGGAGCCAGTGATCTTATCGACTTATCCCTCCACTATTACCTTTTGGGTTAAAATCCAATACATTCCACTTCACTTGTGAGAAGAAGAGACGGTTAGGGCGGTCAGCAAGGCTATAGGAGAGGTTAAAGAGGTGGATGTGAAAACGGGTAGTGTATATGTCACTATTGACGATTTTAAGCCGTTAGTTTTTACCACGGTGATACCCTTTGAACATGGTGAGGAAATCAAGGTAGGGTTGAAGTATGAGAGGTTGAATGGTTATTGTCAAAACTGTCATTTACTCATACATGATGTGTCGGTGTGTCCGGAGTTACCTGTGAGTCTACAGCACAAGCAGAATCGGGAAACCGATGTACCGCCGGCTGGAAATACTCGAAATGATGGGGACTACTCATGACGGAATGGTCAGGCTACCTGTTAATGGATTGGTTGAAAGCATGGATCGGTTGCCACTTAGTTGGGAGGGTCGACTCAAAGTTACCTCTGATTCCTCTACTGTGAGTCGTGAGTCATATGCAGATCAAGTAATAAAACGCGATGGTTATAGTGGAGGAAATCGGATGTTCAGAGCTCAACATTATAAGGGAGGTAGCAGTCGTGTTCTCTCTAAGGATTCTCGGTCACAGGAACCTCCTCGGTTTTATGTACCGAGACGTCGCAACTCTGTGTGGCTGCAAGCTTTATATGCGGCTAGGCCTGGTATAGCGGAAGACTCGATGGTTCAGGTTGAGAATTTGGTTCTGGAAGTTATGACCCGCGATAAAGGAAAAGCAATTGCGGTGGCGGAAGCAACTGATGACGGTAAAATGTTTGTAACAATGGAGGATAGTCTTATTGACAAGGATGATATTCTAGTAGAGGACGGGGAGATGGTGAATGAGGGTGAGGTTACTATTGAGGATAATGCTGGTGGTGAATCTTACACAGGTTTTATTTCGGATCAACATGATGCCATTGTGTCTTTGGAAGAGGATTTGAAATCCATGGAAGTGGATACGACCTTTGCGGAAGGCTCTAATGGAGATGAGATGGGTGAGACAATGGAGCCAGCAGACCTTTCTGAGTTCGTTAATGAAGGTAACGTTTCTTCTTATGCTCATAATTTGATGGATTTAGATTTTTTAGCAGTGGGAGTGAAGGGTATTGCGTTGGATATTAGGAATAAAAAATTGGTTAAGGGTACTAAAAGCCCGGTTAAATTCAAAGGAATGAGTTCAAGAAAAATGAATAAATTGATGTTGGTCCCACCTAGGAAGTGCTTGGGGACTAAGAGTAAAAATATTCAGATATCATCGCACTCTAAATCGTTGGTATCTCGTTTTACAGGGACAAAAAAAGTGGCGAATGTGTCTAAGGGAGGTACTTTGGGCTCGGTGCCTTCAAAGTTAACGAAGAAAGGAATGGTGGCTCCCCTGAATCAACCGGCACATCCTTGAAGATCATGAGCTGGAATTGGAATGGTCAAGGCTTGGGAAGCGACTTGACGGCGGACATTTTACGAGATTTATGGAATAAGTTTAACCCTGATATTGTATTCTTATCAGAGACTAAACAAGCTTTTTTCATTTCAAAAATTTCAGTTGCAATTTCGTTATAATAATTTGTACACGGTTGACCCATTAGGACTACGTGGTGGTTTGGCTATTTTTTATAATAATGAAATAGAACTTGATATATTATTTTCTAGTAATCGCATAATCGATGTAAATGCATTTATTCATGGTTTTAAGGTTTCAATTTTATTTGTATATGGTGAACCGGTAGCGGCGAATCAGTATTTAGTCTGGGAGAAATTAATGGAGATAGGAGAGACCAAAAACAAACATTGGTTGATGATTGGGGATTTGAATGAATTAACCGGAAATCATGAAAAATAAGGGGGCAAAATGAGGTTTGCGACATCTTTTGTCCCTTTCAACCATAAGCTAAGTCATTTTCGTGCGCAGGCGACCAATTATCATGGAAATGTACGAGAAACAAACAAAAGGTGTGGTGCAAGCTGGAAAGAGCGGTCGGGAATGAGGACTGGCATAACGCTTTTGGGCATTCAAAAGTGGAATATTTGGCAAGGATCGGGTCGGATCATCGACCAATCTTGTTAAAATTTAATTACAAAAATGAAAAGTTTTTCAATAACTTCCATTTTGATAAACGGTGGATTGGGAAAGAAGGTTTTGCGGAGGTTATAGAGAATGGATGGAAACATACTTGGAATTTCAAGGAACCGGCTTTTGTTGAAAAAATCAAAATTGTCAGAACTCGATCTCTTGGTGGAGGAAAAACAATGTACCATCAGGTAAAGAAAAAATTGACGCCCTAAAGGCTAAGTTGGAAGAAGCTCAAAATGTTGATACGGTTCCCCAGGAAATCATCGCGGACATTAAAAAGAAACTTCAGGAAGCTTACAAAGACGAGGAAATTTAATGGAAACAAAAAAGTAGAAATTTAAGGTTAGTGGAGGGGGATAAAAATACAAAAATTTTCAAGGCTTAAACAAAACAACGGCGGGCACGTAACCGAATCTCGAGATTATTTGACTCACAGGGTTCTCGGGAGGAATCTCCAGAGAGAATGGAGAATACAGCGATTGAGTATTTTAATGAGTTATTTAAACCTACTG
Source organism: Anastatica hierochuntica (assembly GCA_900406275.1). Lineage (NCBI taxonomy): Eukaryota > Viridiplantae > Streptophyta > Magnoliopsida > Brassicales > Brassicaceae > Anastatica > Anastatica hierochuntica. The sequence continues at coordinate 6,639 of OVAN01011347.1, forward strand.
TAACTAGGGATTTCTCTCGGGTTCTTGAGAATGTGCACCCAGTCATTACGGACATAATAAACCAGATACAGGTTAAGGACATTACAGAGACGGAGGTGCGATATGCCCTTTTTGCTATGCATCCGGAAAAGGCTTCAGGCCTGGACGGGATGACAGCTTTGTTCTTTCAACGTTATTGGGGGATTTTAAGGGACGATCTAGTTAAATTGGTTCGGGATATTTTTCAGGTCTGGATGGTTTGATACACGTTTAAATGAGACAAATATTTGTCTCATCCCAAAGACGGATCAACCTAAGCGAATGACGAAACTTAGACCTATCAGTCTATGTAATGTGGGTTATAAAATTATTTCAAAACTATTGTGTCTTCGACTAATAAAGTTCTTACCCTCTGTCAATTCAGAGACACAATCGGCTTTTGTGTCAGGAAGACTAATTACGAATAATATTTTGATTGCTCAGGAGATGTTCCATGGCTTACGCACGAATCAAAAATGTCGTTATGAGTTCATGGCCATAAAGATGGATATGAGTAAGGCTTATGACCGCGTTGAATGGTCTTTTTTGGAGGCGGTCATTCATAAATTACGATTTGGTTAGGTGTCTTATAAAGTTCTTTTTAATGACCGACCAACAGGGAATATTGTCCCCCAATGGAGCCTACGTTAGGGAGACCCATTATTACCGTATCTTTTCATCTTGTGCACGGAGGTTCTGATTGTGAATATTAAGCGCAAGGAAATGGATAATGCTTTAATTGGAGTTAAGATCGCACAACAGAGCCCAACGATCTCACATTTACTTTTTGTTGACGATAGCCTCTTTTTATGTAAAGCAGAGGAGACACAATGCCAAGCCATTTTGGATGTTCTACAAGAGTATGGGGTTGCATCTGGACAAGTAATTAATTTTGATAAGTCGTCGGTTATGATTGGTTAGAATGTTCCTGATCAGATCAAAGCGTTTCTTGATCAGACCAAAGCGTTTCTTGATCAGACCAAAGCGTTGGTGAAGACAAAATTGGGTATCTCGAATGAAGGGGGCATGGGTAATTATTTGGGAATCCCAGAAATTCTGGGAGGGCCGAAAATCCAGATTTTTAACTTTGTAAAGGAACGATTAGGGGAACGAGTTAATGGATGGTCATCCAAGTTTCTCTCAAAAGGGGGTAAGGAAATTCTGATTAAATCAGTTGCTCTTGTGCTTCCTAACTATGTCATGTGATGTTTTAAGCTTTCCCAAGGGTTAATATCATAGTTAACCACTGCGATTGCTAATTTTTGGTGGAGTTCCAGTGGATGTAATCGCGGTCTCTATTGGGTTGCATGTGACAAATTATGCATTCCAAAAGAGGAAGGAGGTTTAAGCTTCAAGTCTCTAGAGGATTTTAATATGGCCTTACTGGATAAACAATTATGGAGACTGATACAGTTTCTAGGATCGTTGGTATTTAAGGAATGTTCATCCCTTAAATGTTAGAAAACCATATTCACCCTCTTTCGGTTTGAGGAGTATTTTTTCAGCTCAAGAATTATTAAAGAAAGGGGTTAGGGTTAGAATTGGTTATGGAATCAATATATTTGTATGGCATGATCCATGGATACCGGATGAAACTTCAAGACCAGCAAGAGGCCGAGACAGTGTTTGGCATCCACGGTTACAAGTACAACATTTAATTGATCCTCTGATACGGGAGTGGCATTTGCCAATATTACATGAGTTTATGGAGCCAGAGGATATAAGGTTAATTAAGGGTATCCAACTAAGTCGGACTACAAATTTCGATGGTTTAGAATGGCACTACACTAAATCAGGCCAAGATACAGTAAAGTCGGGGTATAAATTTCTGAATTCAGAGGCGATAAATCGGATCAATAATACCAGCTGGGGACCGGGCTTGGAGGCTTTGAAATCCTTCCCATGGACGATAAAGTGTCCACTGAAAATTTAACATTTCCTCTAGAAAATCATTAATGGGAGTTTGGTGGTGACGACAAAACTAATTGTCAGGGGAATTTCTTGTGATACTATGTGTAAACGTTGTGGTCTCGTAGAGGAGACAATCAACCATGTTTTCTTTGAATGTGTTTCGCTTGGGCACATTTGGAATTTTAGTCGAAACCCGGAAAAACCAGAGGACTTTCCAACATGCTCTTTATCTTCCAATATGGATTATCTTTTCTGGCGCAATCCTTAGCTAAACTAAGAGAAAGTGGGTGACTTTTTCCCTTGGGTTTTATGGCTAATTTGGAGGCAAGGAACCAAAAGATTTTCCAAGGAGTCCAAATAGAAGTCGATGAGATTTTTAAGAATGCAAAGACTGAATTGATGGCTTGGGAGGATGCATTGACTACTCCTCTTATGGTTGATGATCGGGTGTCTTCGGAGGACACAAGGTCAGATGGCTTGCGTTGCTGCATAGATGGATCGTGGAAACAATCGAAACCTTTTACTGGAATAGGGTGGATTTGTCTCGATGGGGAAAATTCGGTAGTTTTAGTTGGGGCAAAGTGTCTCCGCCGCAGTCTTTCTCCTTTGCATTCAGAATTAGAAGCGCTTCTGTGGGCCATGTGTGAATTGATACTCAGAGGAATTGATTGCCAGACGTTTGAGACAGATTGTATGGAACTTCTTATGATTCTTCAGCACCCGACTGATTGGCCAGCTTTCTACATCTACATTCAAGAATTCCAACGTCTTCGTTGTCATTTACTAAGATTCTCATTATCCAAAATTCCACGCACAGCGAATACACAAGCAGACAGTCTAGCTCGAGGATCCCGTAGTTTACAGTGTGATTATATTTTTGTAGAATCCTCTCCTCCAAATTGGGCAACTAATTACGGAATGACTCTCTGATTTAGTGTTTGGTTGGTAAAATAAACTACTAATAGAATAAGTCTCCAACGCGAAAGAAGATACAATGGAGATAGGTCATGGAAAAAAGATGAGAATAAATAGAAAATTGTAGAAGATTTTTTTTTTCATAATCGCTGAAGCAAATAACCTATAGGACTTGGATCAATAATTTGATACCATGATAAGTTTGATGAGAGCAAGAACACAGAAGGTGTTTGGGAAGAATTATAATAGACTCTCATAAGAATCTGGTTACATTGTACATCACTTTTATATAGATAAAAATCTAGACCTAATTTTCCTAAAGTAAGATAAATATAATTGTTAATAGTATAATTCCAGATAATGGTAAATTTCATATTCTAAGATATTAACATATTTCCAAGATATTTGACCAATCTTCCCGATCTCCCAATAAATGTCAAACAAATTATCTGATTCTCTAAACTTTTTTAGCAAAGTTAATAAAACTAAGAATGAAAACTACCCAACTTTTTCAAATTTAAAAACGGTAATTTGAGAGAAAGGGGATGAAAATGAGAAAACCTGTTTAACTTCTACCTATAATTTTTTTTTCTGGCAAAATATTTATATTGAACTTAACCAATATCAGAGTTTACATTGACAGTCAAGAAAGACCATTGATGTTGGTCAAGGATCGATTGCCTAGCTAGTTCATCCGCGCACCCATTCACTTCTCTCTTACAAAGAGTGAACTTGATGGCATCAAGTTAGTTACACCAATTCTTGATAGCCTCAACTATGTGGCATAGTCTATAATCGATCACGTTGTTATGTAGAGTGCATACTACAATGAGATTATCACCCTCAAAGAAAATCCTTCGGTATCCATGAGCCCATGAACATTGTATTTCCCACAATAGTGTCGAGCATTCTGCTTCCTCAATTGGGAATCTTCCTTGAAATTTCCCCATCCCACAATGAAAACAAGCTCCCATAGCATCGCGAATGATCCATCCCATTGTCGAGACATGGCGACCTTCATAGTAGGATACATCATAGTTGCACTTAATCCATCCGAGATGTGGTTTCTCCTATTTGAGTTTCATGATAGGTCGTGGTCTTGAGTCATTGTCTGTCTCAAAGACTCGTGCCCTATTTTGTGTAGTAGGCTGTATGGCCATCCACTGTCTTGTATCATCCTCAGCGCTTTTATATGTATCATCAACTGAGATCATTACTTTATTGAAAAGTAAAATGTTACGTGCTTTCCAAAGTCTCCATAGTACCCAAAATGGAAGATAGCACATGAGTTCCTCTGTTTGTGTTGTGAACATTAAAAAAAAATCGCAGTTTGTCATGTACTGAGATCTGCACATCATTCAGCATTGTCGTTGGTATGCCCACTCTTCGCCATATGGCTTGCGCATACTCACAAGTAAAGAAAACATGATCGCCCGTTTCTTCATTGACACAACATCTACAACGCCACGGGTCAACATGTATGTGTCTATGTCGGAGGAGAGATGCGATAGCGATGGTTGAAGATCCAATATGCCAGAGAAAATGTTTTAGTTTTGGCACAATCTTAGACTTCCAGATCATGTCTGCTAACGGTGGCTATGTTCTAACGGTGGACTGTGTTCATCCTCTTGCCTATCCAGATTTGAAGCAAGCCAGTATCCCGACCTTACCGTATAATTCCCGTTTTTGTTACAGCTTCAAATGAGTGAATCTGGTTTTGGTGTCTAAGGTCGACTTCAGCAGCTATGACTTTGTTCCCAATAAGTTCTTCATTTTTCTCATCCCGGATAGATACAATCCTGTTTCTGGCGATTCGATTCTTTATTGCAACATGGAAAAACTGCGTATTTCAATCACCTTCTCTGAGCCATTTAACTCTATTGTTCTTATGCCAGTAAATTTCTTCTTGTTGGTATGCTTGAGCTAATTGATGTCGTAAGTCTTTTATTGTGTCAATAGTCATCGATGGATTTCTATTCGCTTCATCAAGCTGTGTTTTCAACGGGTCGATTTTACTCGCAGAGTTAGTGCCAGCACCTCGTTTCCAAAGTGATATAGCCTTCCATACTTGTGTGATCCGTGAAACAATATATGGTTGGGTGTGGACTCCCATATTCCAACCATGCTCTACAACTTGATTGATGTGTTCTACGTTACAACATCTACTATCAAACTTAAAAGTGGTGTTTCCCTTTATCTGTACTTTTGCGAATTTTCACAATTACTGGCCTGTGATTTGATTCGAAGAGTTCCAGATATTCAACTTCTGCGGTAGGGTAGAGAGCTTTCCACTCCTTATTCGCTAGGCATGAGCATTTTGGGTCGGGTAACCTGAACCGTCCTATACCCGATCTGAATAAGCGAGTAAGAGACGGATATGGGTAATACAAATTACCCATTTGGGTAGAGAAATATTTTTTAAACGGGTAAGGGTCGGATAAGGGTCGGGTGACGGTAATTATATGATTATCCATATTACCCGTTCACATAAATAAAAACTAAAAATAATCTAAAAATTTAATAATAATTAACTAGTTTGGATTAACATTTTTTGTCAAGACGAAATGTCAAAATTTAGAAAAAATTTAAAACCGATAAATATATTATTAAATATTATTTTTATATTTAGTGTAACTTTAATTTTAAAATTTTATAAATTTTTTTATAGGAGATATCATTCTAAAAAATATTATACTATTATTATATAATTTCAACAATTTAATAACAATAATTTAACGAGTTATTTTTGATATAATACGAGTTAGGATATTAAACGGGTATTGATTTTACATATCTTACCCGATCCTTACTCGACCCTTACCCATCATTACTTGGCCCTTATTATTACGGGTATGCTTCGGGTAGTGATTTTAGATATCCATAATACTCGTACCCGATCCTTACCCGTATTTACCTGACCCGTCACCCGTTATACTAACTCCTACTATTCGCTAAAGCTCTGTCGAGCCAACTTTCCACGACATAGGTTTTTATTTTCTCCACCCATATCATGTTGTTACATTGATAAGGTAAATCCGAGACTCTGCAATGATTAACCATATTTCTTAAATCCACCAAACTCCATGGTTCCCTCTCCCTGCCTCCTCTCTTCTCATGTGGATGTAGTATCTCATTAAAGTCACCAGCCATTAACCAAGGCCCTGTTCGGTCTACTAAGATCCTTTCAAGCCTCTCCCAAAGTAAATGTATCAATTTACGGTTTGGATATCCATAAACACATGATAAGTAGAAAGATCCTTCTTTATTATTTATCATACAATCGATTAAATTTGCATCAACTGATAGAAAGCTTACAGACAGACTCTTATTCCATAATAAAGCAAGACCCCCCCCCCCAATGCCTCTAGGCGATACACACTTAACATAATCAAACCCAACTTGTGTTGCAACATCTCTAACCACATCGTCTTTGTTCTTCGTCTCCATTAGAAAGAGTAAGTCCGGGAAATACTTCTTCTTTATTCCCTTAAGGCGTCGAACCACCAGGGACCATTTCAAGCCCCGACAGTTCCAAAAGGATGTATTCATCCTGAACCTGGTGGATTCTTTCCCACCTTGCCGTCTCGTTTGTCTTGGTCATGTGCTTCTGGTTAAGTTGTGGCACCAGAATTAGAAGAACTGGATCCATCAGAGATGTTAGTTAACCATTATTTGTACTCCATTGTGTCAGATTGCACCCTCTTTCTCTTTTGGACATGAGCCTCTCTCTCTCTTCAATATCATATCTCTTTCGTATATCAAAGTAAGCCACAGGAATTGCTTCTGCAGTGGTCTCACGTCGCTGCTTCTTTGGAGAAGGTACTTTCTCATCAACAAGCTCCTTTTCTGCCTCCAAAGGTATGTACTCCTTTGGTTCATCAGTATTAGTTGTTGGAAGATCATAGCCTGGAGGTTCATCATCCCCATCATCCTCTCCCTCGTCGCCATCATCTCCTCCATACGCTTGATTATTGTTAGCAGTAGGACACTTAAACATCATGAGTAATCAGACCACATAAAGTACAAAAGTTTTTCAATTTTTTATATTGAAATTTGAGTATTTCAGTCTCTTCCCCAAACTGAAAGATTTGTTGGAATCGTAGAGATTCGTTGATATTACAGAAGAGTTTAACCCTTGCGTAATTCACGTGTTGAATCGCTTCTGTACCAAAGTCTATCTCTTGAAAATCCCCAATCTCACTTCCGATCTGCATCACCATAGGTTGAGTAAGATACTATAAGGGAATACCCTTAATTTGCACCCAGAAAGTGATGAAATTGAGTTCTTCATCGGTGAGATGTGGAGTCCAACGCTCCACCATACACATCCAATCGTTGAAGAACCACGAACCGTGTCTCAGGACCGACAACATCGCTTCTTCAGACTAGAACAAGAATTGGATTTTCCTATTCTCCACCACTCTTCCCGTCACTTCATCATTGACACCCGAAACTCATTGGAGAGCCACCACCATCGCTTGAATGTTCTGTCTTCTTGGGTTAATCGGCTTCGCCATCAGACTGTATAGGGTCATAGCCGCCGATTCATTACAGAGATGCAGAGGGAGACTGACAATCGCATCATCAATTCCCAAAGTGACATTTTGCATTTGCCTTCTCAAATAGTCCGACATGCTTATAGTTTTTGAAAGCAAACACCCACTGTTTTTCCACCGCGAAACCTGTGACGAGATGCAGGGTTTATATAGATATGTAACATCAGTGATTGGGTGGTGATGAACAGTTACTCCATTGAAGATCAGATAGGAAATAACCACCACTAACCGGATATTAAACGCAAAATTAAAGCAATTGACATAAACAATGTTAATTAAATCCATAGAGAAGAACATTGAATTAACGTATGAGTCCAAAGACACCATCACAAAAGTAGAAGTGGTCAGAATAATTACATAGTGTTTTGAAAACCATCAACTCCAAAAGAGCTTAAGGGTTTATCGTTGATTTCTTACCCAATATCTAGACTCAAAAAGTATTAAAAAAGAGAAAGGAAAAGAGACGAGAAACAAATGTAAGAAATGATTCTCACTTGAGAAACTTACATTTCTCTTTAAGAAACGATTTTAACGCATGTCACTTTTTTAGTGGCTTACAAGAATTAAAAGTAAATTATTATTACATATTTTTTTATTTTTTTTTTGTCAACCACACATTAATCAAGAAATTACAGACATGGGTAGCCAAACAGGTGGCATAGTATCAACAAAGCTAAAAACATGGGAACAAGTGCGGGACCGTCGAGCTAGGTTGTCAGCTTGCGAGTTCTCCGACCGCGGGATATAAGACACAGAAAAA
>OVAN01011348.1:0-14798 GCA_900406275.1 Anastatica hierochuntica
AGAGCCACTATCTAATCACTTGGATTCTTTCTTTCTTTTTCTTTTTAAGGGATGACTCTCTCTAAGCTTTTAGTTTCTAAGGTTAGAGCTTCAACATAGTATTAATCTCTAGTGCCTTTTTCTTTCACTTCTTTTTCTTATCTTTTTCGATTTTTCCCTTTTTTCTTTTTCTTATTGCAACAATCTAGGATCATATAAGCACTAAGGAACATCTACTTGACTCAGTACTCACTATCCATTCCCAAGACTTAAGACAAACCCTAAACCACAAAGATTTTCCCCTCCTATGACTCTAGATAGCCTTAAATTTAGGCTAACTCTAAGGAAGTATCCTCTTTTTCGTTCAACTTCAATTCACGTGGGATTTTGCCCGTGTGTGCACTTCGCTAAAGAGGTCTCACATATCGAAATAATAGGGGGTTTTGAAGGAAAGATTTAAGGGTTCACAAGGGTAGGTAACTACTCGAAAGATGAGAGTAGCCATTTGAGCTAAGAAAGAGTGGTAAAAGATGGTTAAAACATAGCTCAAATGTAGTGATTTCACATGGTCAAGTATGACAGTTCTGATCAAGAATTTCGCTAAGAAAAAAAGTGGTTTAGGCAACATCTTAATTCTAGTGAGGGCATCATTCATTAAACAAAACTCATCTATCTATGAGATAGTTTCATCATTGTTCCCTATGTAAAATGCAATCCTATATGCTCCTACAACCTAAGTATTCACAAATGTATGCAACCTATATGCCAAGCTTTGAAAATCTTTTTCGATTTTTTTGTTTTTTTTATAAGTCATAACTATCTACAATGCAAGACTCAATATACATGAAAAGAAAACAACAAAACTCAAAATAGCATTAGTACTAAGTCCCTCCCCCGGACTTAAATTTCACCGTCTCGATAAATCCTAAGCCGTGAGAGTGACCCTTTAAACACACACATCAAAACGAAAATATGAAATGGTATTCACAATGGTTTGTAGGTGTACCTTTGGAGACTCATATGTATGGGCGTCGAGTGGATGAATCGTAGGAGTTGGGGTCGGCTTTTGGAGAAGGATGCCTTTGAAAGCTTCTTTGTTCTATTTGAGTATGTTCCCATGTGCTTTTCCTATTGGTCTTTGATGTGAGTTTGGTTCCTAAAAAGAGAATAGGTAATGTAAGTATTGATGGAGATGAGAAAAACTGAATGATATGCCAAGAAGGAGTGTAAACCATAATTCATTTAAGCACATAAGTCATTACTTAATTGGTTCTACTCAAGTCAATTTAGCAAAATCATTCAAACAACTTCCAAACTCAAGCTTAATTGACAATCGTTTTCGTAACCATTCATGCCAAATCCTTTTTTCAAGACAAAATCAAACTCAAATTCTTGAACTAGACATTTTCATAGGTTATGTCTATTTCAAATTATTCATGGATTCAAACAAGTAACTTAGAAACTAGCAATTTATCCCAAATCTTAGATCAAATGCACCAATCTAAGGCTAATATAATACCACACAAAACAAATTCATGCATAAACACTACTCTTAGGCGTCCCTAATCAAGTGTCTAAATCAAATTTAAATCATCATTAGCAAATTGGACTTAGAAAGCATCTTAAATTATAAAGCTTAACTCAAAGGGCTACAAGCTTCTAACTCCCTTAAATACATTTTCAAGCCAACCAAGACACAAGCAAAATTAAAGACTTAAACTAAAAGCATAATAAAAAGGATATTCATGGGTTTGCCTCCCAAGTGCAATTTGTTTAAAGTCCTTTAGCTTGACTTTCCTTTTAGGTTCCCTTGATGAGACCATCGATCACCCGACTCATACTCATTGTAGAACCACCCACTAAACTCATTTCTTCTTTCATGGAGATTGCGTTTAGATGCTTGTCAAAGGGTTTTACCATAAGATATTCTTCTTCTTGAACTCTTTTTGAAGGTTCTTCTAAGTTCACAACCTCTTTCTCCTTAGGCTCTTCACCCTTGGTCTCCTCTTTAGCAATGGATCGTACATTTTCTTTTTCTTTGGATGAAATACTCCATCTCTTTTCCTCATCCATTTCAAGCTTGACACTCAAATCTTCATCACTAGAACCTCCAAAGAGATTCTCAAATTCTTCTATGATCTCTTCTTCCTCTTTTGTAAAATAGATGTCTTCTAGTGTTGTTTCCTCTTTGCTTGAAACCGTTTTAATGGTGATGGAGTTTTCTTCATTTCCTTCACAATCAACGAGTGATAAATCTTCACAAGGTTCTTCTATGGGTTTCCAATAGTTCCCAATATCATCCTTGATGCTTGTAAATGAGTTACTCATTATAGGCATGGTCTCGGTTTCTTCTGCATATTCTATGAAACCATTGTCAATTGATGCCTTTCTAATGAGTAACTCAAGTTCTTCCATGGACTCATTGGCTTCTTTAAAGAAGTTGTCCAAGACTTGAGCTCCTTCTACAAAACCTTCTCCAATAGCTATGGAAGTTGGTTCCTCCTTGGTTTTATAAGAAGGTATGCATCTTCTTCCTTTGACTTCAATCCCTTGTGTAAGATTAGTCGCGGTTGACACCATGTGTGCTCTAATATTATCCACGCAAAGACCTTGATGCAAAACATCTATCTTCATACTAAACTCATCGAAAATCTCCTTTCTCACAAACTTGGCCCTTTCTTCATTTTCCATAAATTGCCTTAGCAAATTATGGTTCTCATTTTCTATGGACAAAGGGGAAAATTGGAGAGATTGGTACTCTTGATTGTTCTATTGAGCTTGTTCTCAATAAGGACAATACTCTTGTGAAGTGGATGTCTCATATGCTCCTTGATAGCTTGCGCGGCTCCACACTATCCCTCTTTCTTGTTCTTCCAACAGAGCCTTCAAAATTGAATTCATGTCAAAAGTCATCTTCTTTCTTTCTTGTGTTTAACCTTGCAAAAAGAACAAACACTCGAAAGAAAGTTAGTAACCAAAAAAAAAGAAACAAAACATAAAAATAAAGCTTAGTGTAAGGAAAAATTGAAATTCTAATGAGAATCTACTTAGTACCCTGGCAACGGCGCCAATAACTTGATGAGGCTAGATTTCGCTAGTGATTAACTCAAGTTCAAGTTTTAAATTTATAAGTCTTACTAACTAACAATCCCCACTAATCACAAGTATACGACTATGTCGATTGTAGTATTTAAAGGTCGAACTCACGAGAACAAGAGACTCAAACACTAGGAATATACAATATCTCCTAAGCTAAGTGAACAGGGAGAGAGGTGACAATTGATACTTAAACTACTAACCTAGATGCAAACACAACCTAAACAAACTAAGATAAACGCAACGAATGAAACAAGCAAGAAGCTCAAGGTTAAAGCAAGTAGCTAATTTGTAAAACAAAGACAAACAATTTAAGATTCAAGATAGAAGAAATCAATCTTGAGACATGGATATTGTTTGAAATTAAATCCAAGAATGCAATTGGGTTTCCCTAGACTTTATTAGACGAGCGAAGCTATTCCTATCCCAAGGATCCCTCTTTGGTCGATCAACCCACTCTCGTGATGGAGATCTATTCACCCATATACATTACAAGGCTCAACTTTCGTTTGTTGCATATCTAAACATGTAAGTGATAGTGTTTCTCAAGCCCTTCTAGCCATCTAGCACCTTGGTAACTTCCACTCTCATGGGCCCAAGTGAAATAAATAGATCTAGTTCTCTCAAGAATTTCATTGAACACTTTCTAGGCGTCAATGAGCAAGCATGTAACTTTTGAAGAACTAAACTAGATCTAGTAGGAATCTATGCCAAGATCTAGTCTAATACCCATTACAATCTTAGATCAAACCTTAAACTACCATATCTCAAGATCTAATATTCTCTACTCACTAAGACCCATGGAAATCCAAGAAGTGTCACAAGCTTCTTGAGAATCCATGCTTGAAGTGAGAGAAGAAAGTGAGAAGAGATGAGATGATTAAAAGCAAAGAAACACAAGAAGATCCAAGAAAAATCCCATCTTTGTGAGAAGAAAGTGAGAAGTGATAAGATGATTAAAAGCAAAGAAACACAAGAAGATCCAAGAAAAATCCAAACTTTGTGAGAAAGGAAGAATCTTGGAAAATTAGAGAAAAGAGATGAAGAACAAAGAACAATAGATTAAAGAGAAGAAAAACACAAGAATGATTTAGAGAGATTTAAGCACATGTTGTTTACAAATCTTTAAATCAATCCTTGAAACACAAGAACACATAAAAACACAAGCTTAGGTAGTACAAATGTTCTTGGAGGCTTAGAGGATGTATTTATACTAAAAGGGGGGAGAGAGGGTGCCCTAGAAGCCTTAAAACATGTCAAAGTGGCCTGGCATCGACCTAAGGGAGGCTAGCATCGATCCCTGGGTGGATGCTGGCTCACTTTGGGCAGCAGAAGCTCAACTGAGGCTTGCATTGACCCAAAGTGGGCTAGGATCGACCTCTGGGTCGAAGCCCGGGTTCCTTGGCAGCTTCTTCTTCTTGTTCTTTTAATTGCCGTCAGAATTGCGTAATATTTTCATACACTCTCTTCTCCACTTCCACTTGGCTCTTGATTCTCTTTGTTTCTTCACCCTTTAAGCATCAAGAATCAATCATCCCAAGCTCTCAAGTTGCTCATCCAAAGGTTATACCTACAAATGCAAAAGAATGCAATGCCAAGACAAAATCCTAAACTAGACTAAGCTTAGAAACTTTATGAATTCTAACAGCTAAATGCATTATATACAACATAAATGCAACTAAAACACATACTAAATGATGCTAAATATGCGTTAAATTATGAACACATCAACCCCCGGTGACTAAGCCGAAGGGGCAGGGGCAAGCTTCTCTCTATAAATCTCAAGCAAGGTACCAAATTACAACATCTACACTTAGAATACGGTCATCTACTTCCTTGCTCAAACATTGACCAAGTACCAAGGAGAAATGGGAAACCCAATTAAATGATAATGGTCATGAATACTCTTTGCCAAAGCATGGCCAAGGGGCAAGGAAGGCTTTACATCCCTATCAGAATCAAACCCATTCAATGCAAGTCCAATTGGGAGTAATTTGAGAGATGGGAATTCTCCTGGTTTGGATGAAGTACGACATTTTAAGCCTAGGATAGGGGAATGCCCCTGAGCAAGAAGCAGGACGCCGAAAGTGTTCCCACAAGCAAGAAGCCTTAGGACTTCCTACCCGATAAAGGATTCCTTAAAGAATGAGGAGACAATAACAACCATATTTAGATAAACATGGATTCTCCTAATCTTTAGGTGATAAAGACTACTTTCTAGCTATAAGTAAAGGACCTAAGGGTTCAGGTATTTTCATTCTAAAAACCCTATAGAGAGAGAGACTTATTAGATCAAAGGAATTACTTGTTGCTTATGGCAATTTAAGGCTTCTTGATCCTTTATCGTTTGAACTCTATATGAACCTTGATCAATAAGACTTTCTCAATTTCTTTCATCTTTGTCTTCGATTACTTCCTGCTTCCGTAGTGATTCACACCAAACATCCCCAAAAACATCCATAACAAGGCTCAAGCCTTAAAATTAGGGAAACCACTTCAACTTTTCTCTTCTTATTCATAAAAGTTAAATATGCCCCTTGCCTTGGTCACGTTTCAAGGAAGGAACTCTACTAACATTTGATTGATTGCCAGAGGTTTCACTTCATTGTTACAATAAGCATTCGACACAAGAATCAAAGACACGGAAAAGTGTTTGCAGAATATTCAACAAGAAGGTAAATGCTCACGCTCAAGATGATCGATAGGAATCAAGCTTCGGCACAATCACGTGCACCGAGGGAACCTGTGAACTCTAAAGTAGGCTACGTGTTTGGCTTCCAAGGAACCAAGGTAGCGCACCTGGCTTCCAAGGAACCAAGGTGATATGCTGTTATCTGGTTCCAAGGAAGCACGGCCACATGCCTCTTCTACGGAAAAAAGGCCATGCGCCTGGCTTACACATAAAAAATTTTGTGTACCTAGCTTCCAAGGAGCTAAGGCCACACACGTCTATCAGCTTCCAAGGAACAAAGGCTTCGTGCCTGGCTTCCAGGGAACCAAGGTCATGCAAATGGCTTTTAAGAAACCAAGGCTATGCATTGGGATTCCAAGTAACCAGGCCACGTGCCTTAATCAACTTCGAAAGAGGCAAGGCTACGTGCCTCTACTACTTTCCCAGGAAATAGGGCTATGTTCTTGACTTCTAAGGAACCAAGGTCACGCGCCTGGCTTACGAGGAACCAAGGCCACGGGGCTCTATCAACTTCGAAGGAAGCAAGGCCAAATGCCTCTACTTGTTTCCAAGTAACCAAGGCGGCACACCTGTCTTCCAAGGAATCAAGGCCACCTATGTAACACCCCCAATCCGGATTAAAAGGAGATTAACTCAATCTGCTGTGGAACAATAAAAAAAAAAGACCACGCACGATATACCAAGAAAACCCCCACCTGACCGAGATTATTCAACCGCTCGTCCAGATTCTCGACTCGAGTTTGCAAAAACAAATTATGGCAACCCAAACAGATAATTGAAATGCGCGTTCCTAATAACTTTTGCATGCATGCACAATCCGTTAGTTGGTTCGTCCAAGACTAGAACTAGTATCATACGAAACCCATGCATATTTTGTAAACATACTTTATTCAAATAGTATTTAAACCATATAAATCATATTAACCGTCAGCCTTTTAATGAATACATCTTTACACAAGGAAGAGGCAATATACTAGCATCACTGCTCCTCAACCCAAAGGATACCCGCAGAGGCTTACCTGCAAAACAAAGAGTGTACTGAGCAACTAATTTGCTCATTGAGTCGGGTTTCATAACAAATAAATAATTCCCCCGTTATACATCAATCATCAAGCATCGAGAATCATGTAAACAATATCTCAAGTAATGGGCTGTGCGAAAATTAAAAAATCAAGTTGCATTCCACAGTCTACATCCCGTTGCACAAACAACGCATCTCACTAATATCATCCAACATCATCAATTTAACCACCAGATTTCCCCTAGGCTAGGCACATTGTTGGGTCGATCAAGGGTCTCACTCTAAGCTCAAGATTTAACAATACCCAACAAGGGCCTCCCACCAATGCAAAACAGTAATAAGTCGGTCACAAAGACTTCACAAAGCTAACAGTAGTCCGCACCCCAACTACATCGTTATGTATTAAGAAAATCCCATAGATCAGCTTAGGCAGTGCTTAGTGCGTGGCCAAAGAATAAATCCCATCCAGATTACCGGGTAGAGGAGTACCATCAACCTTCATATCCACCAACCACGCCATTATATGACATGTTTCTCAAAATAAACAATATGCGACATATGCACATACATGTTATACCTTCGAGCCAAAGCCCGAGTGATATAACACATTCACACATTTATAGTAAATATGTTATACGCATCGGGCCAAATCCCCAACGATATAACTCAATCACACAATCAAGCAGTCATATCATCATTCATCATATATATGTTAAACCCCTGAGGCGAGGTCTGAACGATATAACCCAATATCTCTCAAAGCAATACGCATCACGAAATCATCATCACTATTATATTATTAATCATCATGAAACACGCAAGCACATAGTCATCAATATCACACAATCATCATCTTTAACCATTTAATTACATCCATTCATTTACTTATCCATTTCATGATTCTACGATTCAACATGAAACTTACACTAGACTTCTTTTGCAGGCGCTTATCGCACTTAACTATCAACCCTATAATTGGGACTCACCTGGACATGTTTGGATAAGTGGTTTGGCTTTGAACAAATATGCCCTTACTTGGCTATATTCCATTCTAACTCATGATCGGTTTCCTTGAACCTCTAATGAAATAACTGAAGTTTTAGATTTTTGACATTTGGATCATCAGAATAATTAAGCTACTTAGTCCTAATCGAAGGATTTACTTCTAATGTAAAAAATAAAAATTAAATTAGAAATTAAGACTAGGGTTTAAGGCTTACATCTTGTCTTGCTAGGTTAGATCCAAGAGCTACTTTCTAAAAATGGGAAGGAAACTAACAAAGGGTGATGGGAATTTATAAGGGAGGGAAGACGTGAAGGCTCATGGGAGGAAAGGAGGTGGCCGCACAAGGCAAAAAATGAGAAAGAAGTTGGTGGCTGGTGACTCACATGCTCCAAGGCAATCTTTAGTCGCACCACCTAGCTACCAGCTTGCGTGCTTCCAAGACAACGCCTATCTGGACGTACCAGAATCATTCCTTCCAAAAATATTTATAAACTATTCTCGAAGCCATTTGTCCTTAACGGCTTAAGAATAATTTTTCGATAAATTTTCTCACCCGTCGAGGGAACTTTAGGCTGAAGTGATGACATCAAATCCCCTAAATATCCAACTTCAAAATATTTTTCCTTCCCAAGCATCTGAATTGCTACTAGGCCTCCATTTTGCACAATACAACCAATCACTCGACAACTCTTGTGGAAGTTCCATACTAACATTCTATAAGCCTCTTACAAACCATCTTGAGAAATTAATTCCTTGGTCAGCTTCACTTGTATCCCGATCATGGCTACTAGTCTACGTCCCTTAGGCTAGGATTCCTCATTTTTGACACTTCTGCTTCAAGTTTTGATCTTTGTAGTCATTAGTTTTCTTCAGCTATTGTTTGGATCTCTTTCGTGTCATTATTCTTATTAAGGGTTAATTCATTCTCTCCCCCCCCCCCCCAATAGAATTTGTCCTCAAATTNGAATACACTTCATCACCATAACTTGGCATATCAACTTCAACTTTACGTTCCTTCGATCATTGTCATTCCATTTCCTCGTTATCTTTCCCCTCTTCATCTTTCTTTCCTCTTTTTCTGGACTTATGTAGCATTTCCAACTTAACTACTACTTAACCCTTGGAATTCATTTAATCTTCGGACACTAGTTCACTTCTTACTCATCCCATAGATCGTGCAATCTTGAATTTCTACATACTGTCTTTCAACTCAATCATCTTACTTCTTCCCATCGCTTATCCACTTTGTTGTATAAGTGATAACGTGTCATGTTTCACCCAAAAGGACACTACTGCTCCAAGTGCATAGCGTAGATACAGTACTTCAGGTTATCGATCCCACGAGGACTAACATCTTACACTACGAATTTCAGAATTAATTTAAGCTAAAACAGAAAATAAAAGAGTTTTTTGGTTAGTTTAAAAGTGATCGACATCGACTAAAAATGATTAAAAGGATATAAATCAATGGGAAAAAATCATTAGGCACATAGGACATTCGCAAAGAATCATGTATCATTGAAAAAACCGATTTGTTTAGGATTAGAATTAAGAAACGTGTAGAACTCGAAAACACAAATTTAGATCCTCTCTACTTTCGAGGTTCGGGATTCTATACTAATTATCAAAGAACCTAGACTTTTGAATGGTATTAAAATTAGCATGCATTAAATAGACATAGGTTTCGATAATTTCACTGAACCAAGGCGATCTACTTTCAAGGCCTCCCCGAACTCAGCTTGTCAAAGATTTGATTCAGGTGATTTAACAAGCTTTTGGAATGAAAATATACTTGTGGATAGACTACTACATGCGCAAATAGAATAGTCATGCATAAAGATCAATCGAGACAAAGACTATATGAATCCATAACTAAATACTAGCTTCTCATGAATACATGATCTCTTTGAGAAGCCTACAAACCTAACTAATGAACTACTCAAACACGGAGAACGGAAAACAGCAAGCAATCAATAAGAAAAACATTATTAAATTGATCAAGAGTAAAGAAATCATCTCTATGACAAAGTATGGAATGGATCTCTCTCAAGAACACTTCGAAACTTGAAGAACAAAAGAAAAGATCTCTCAAAGCTTTTGACGGCTTGTAACTCTCTGTAATTCATGGCTCTCTCTTTATAAAGGCTAAAAACAACTTATTTATAATAATAAGCTTTCCTAGGGCGTCCTCGGTTATGTCGGTTCTTGCGGAATCAAATTCGGTTAAGTGAACCATGAAACTTCAGGTTTTCTCCCGAGAAAAACACTGCAAGCGTACAAATTAGTACGTTGCAGCGGTTCGGGATCAAATCAACAAAGACCAAAAATAGAACGTTAAATCTCATATCAAACTCGGGCTATAGCGAAAAGGAAAGTTCGTAGAATGATGCAATAAATCGAAATCAAGCAAGAAAGAAGGAAATAAAGGCAAGAGTTGTAAAACTAATAGAGGAAAACGTTGGGCATTGGGTGTTCTCAGAGAAATCATTTCATCAGGATTTTAGGTTTGTTATCAGTGAAACATTTAAGTGCCATCTTGAACTCAATTCACAATTTTATTGCTAACCTACTTTAGTAGCGCCAACTACTTATGTTTAAAGATCCTAGACACTAACTTCCGTTTAAATTTGAATCCTAAACATGCATTCTAGACATGATTGATTTGTTCACAAATTTCTTACTCATCAACTTCCGTTGATCTAAGACAATTTGCTCACTTATCTTCCTTTCAGGAATTTCATCAAACACTTTCGGTGCGTGAAATATCCTAGACTCAAGAACTATGTGATCAAGCTAATTCAGGCATTAAACACGAAGACAAGTGAAGATCAATTAATAATAACATATTCATGAAATCCCCTATGAGAAACCTTAAACCTAACTAACGAACTACTCATACATGATCATTGAACAATCACAACAAAAATCAAGAGAGAACATGTTGTTATTGCAATGAAAAGAGGAAAGGGTTCAAAACTTTTCTCCAAAACGATGTACATAATCGGAAATTGTCTCCCTTAAGTTACAAAGTTCTCTCTCTCTTTTCAAAGTCTCAGAAAAACAGCATAATGATAGAAAATACACGAGTTTAGGTATTAGATATGTAATCAAGTTCTCAAAAAGTCAGTTTGGTACCATAACTTTGGTTTGTGAATCGTGACAGGGATCGATCGATCCTGGACAAGGATCGTCGATCCTTGTCATTCTGCCAGGATGTTTCGTCTCTTCACAAACGCTTTCTTTGATGCTTGAAATCCCTCCAAAATATGATCTTTCTGCACAATCAAGCTCGTTACCTGTAAAAACACTAAAGAACACAAAACTGCTCCAAAGAGAGCATAATACATACTAAAATACCACATATCTCAACTAAAAACCGCAATAAAAACCTATAAAATGCTAATACATCAAATCCCCCAGACTTGAATCTTTTCTTGTCCTCAAGTAAAGGAAATGAAGATAAAGTCTACAGGAAAAGAAATTTGAAAACAAAATGGACCTTATGCTATCAGTAGACCTTACTATGCCCTACTTTCGCTAACCACATAAACTCATGACAGTTAGAATATTCTCCCCAAGAATCTCTGCATGCCCTTCCAAGCCCATCCATACTCAAAACTTTGAACCTACAAGCTCATCATTCCTGTTAATAACTCTCTACATTCATTCAAAGCAAGCGTGAGATTTTTTAACCAAAGAACTCGTAATCAGGAATTCGGGCTAGGTACTCAAGGCTTTTAATGCCAAGGCTTAAAGTGTTTCAGGGTATCAAATCTGCGCCAGGATGCAAAATATTATGCAAAATTGCAGGAGAGAAAGAGTATATTGATAACCATGTCCCCTAACTATCCAAGTACAAACCACCAAGCAAAAGTAAACCAAATATGTGCAATCTTAAGGGTGCATTCATACAACAAAATAACATGTAAATGCTAATTTCTAAACCAAATATCAAGAAAAAGACATGAATTTTTGTTTTTTTATATACGAAAATCTGGTAGAAATTAGCAATAGAATGACGTTTGTAATCTTATAACACCCATACAGTATGAAGAAATGCAACATATCCATCTAAACCTCTAAAATGCCCAACACCAAGAAATCAAATACTCAGGAGCGTGTCTAAACCACCTAAATTGTTCAAT
This sequence comes from Anastatica hierochuntica, assembly GCA_900406275.1. Taxonomy (NCBI): domain Eukaryota; kingdom Viridiplantae; phylum Streptophyta; class Magnoliopsida; order Brassicales; family Brassicaceae; genus Anastatica; species Anastatica hierochuntica. Next base: position 11,940 of record OVAN01011348.1, read on the forward strand.
CCTACCTAAGTAATTAGAAGGATCTTGTCTACCTTATTCTCTCCATTGTTTTTACACATCTGTGCATATAGGGTGAAGGTGTGGAGAAATGCATGGAGGTTAAATGAGATAAGGTGAAGGTGTGGTGCCAGACTAAAGATGAGTCTGGTCACTCAGGATTAGTGAGAAGAGTGGTAGAAAAATGGGGATGTAATCCTGAATGATGGGTTTGATTTCCTAACTTCAAGTTCCTGGATCAAAGAAATTATGTTCATTAGTTGGCCAAATAAATAAAGTTAAAACATTTCAGACAAAATCCTTAGTTCAGAGATTTTTGGTGGGGAGTTTGTTCATGAGGTATTCCGGTTTGCCTACGCTAAAAGCTCAAATGAAATGGTCAATGAGAATAAAAATGAAGTGTAATGCGCAAAGATAATAGTCTAAAATCACCATAAAGCACAAATAATTCATAAGACTGACTCAATAAAACATAAAAATGACTCAAACAACAACAAAAGAAAAAGAAAAAGCATTAGTAAACTCACCCAGACCTATATCACATCGTCTCGGTGTGAAACAAATCAAAGGAAAGGGTAAGTAGCAAATAAATTGAAAAATAAAACCAAAAGAAAAGAAAAAGAAAAGAGAGTCTATTGAGATGCTCGGGAAGTGCTAGGCCTGACTCCAGGTCTGGCTCTGGGAAGCCTGCCTGCATCTTCGAAAGTGTAGTTTGCTCTCCTCTTGGAGTGTTTCTCGCTCCGTCTAGCCTCCTCTATCGCGAGTGCCTCGCATATCTCCTGTGTCTCCTGCTCATAAGACTCCTCACTCTCCGTCTCCTCGTCGCCATCATCTGCAACAGCTGCAGGAACTAGTTGCGCTCTGCGCTTGATAGCATCCTCTGGAACAGATCTGCAAGGATAACAAGAAAGTAGTCACCCTATCTTGGAGAATCCCATGGCAAAACGCATCATGAGGGAAATCGTCCTCTGATGACTCTGCACAATCCAAGCTTTAAACTCTGCAGCTGAAGCAGTAGGTGGCGATGGTGGGTCGAGCTCATAAGCACTAAAATCCTCTAGAAGCAGATCCATGATCTCAAGATTAGTAAGTGCAGTAGGTGGAGGCATATGCGCCTCATAGTCAGCATCATCATCATCCTGGTCCCCAGCAGGACCTGAAGAACCCTTCTTAAAAGAAGGGTGACAGAGGCAGAGACGCTCTGCAGGATGTAGAAACTCAACTCCCGGTGAATCAGAAAGAGATGTCAAATCTACGCATGGCAGCTCAATGTAGAGAGACCTCTACTGGCGATCTTGGAAGTGGTAGATAAAAGGTCTCAAAATATCCACAGAATGCTTCCAGGGGGAAGCTAAGATGGTGAAATCCACGAGATGCTTCCCATCGAGGAAAGCATAGTGAGATCTCTGGTCGTGAAAAATCTTAACCAGCTTGGGGAGCCTGAACTCCACCCTCTTGTGATCAGTGAAATCAAACCTGTCAAAGCGCAGAAGACGGGTGATAAGAGCATCCACAGCAAAAGACTCTTTCTTAGAAGCCACAACCTTGAAGAAGGCGAACTTGTTAGCAACTACCGCGGCCATGTTTAGAATCGTAGCTGCCACATAACGAATCTGAGCCCCCAATTCCCAAGTATGTTTAATGCCAATGAAGAGAAGACCCAACTCGTTGTTGGTAACAACAACCTGAATAGACTTGACTTAGATATGAGAGCTAAGAATGTTGGTTGGGAGTCGAAGAATAAGACTACGGATACGAGACATCTCCCTACTCCAAAACTCATTAGACCTTGGCAAAGTTGGTACATAGGTACCCCGACCCTACGCAAAACCAAATACTCGAGCCAAATCCATGAGAGAGATAGAGTGAAACTTACCCTGCACAATGAAGAAGAATGTGCCTTGGTCCGCTTGAGGGTTGTTAAAATCCTGATATACAAGGTGTGCAGATGCCAAAAACTCTCGTCAGAGCTCGAGATAGACATGCTCCTGAAGCTCCAGCAAGCCTCGGAGTCCCATCCGCTAAAAGAGATTGAAGAAGTCCTGTTGAATACCCAATGCCTCCAGGAGGTCGTCATCAATGACTCAGGTCATTGGGAAAGTAATATGTCCCAAGTCTTGCAGGAACTGCGAGTCGTGCTCGTCCCATTCTTTAGTAAAGGGAATGTTGGTGGGATGTGTGAGATCGCTCCATCTAAACTGCTCATGTAGATTATAACTAGACGGCGCCCTTGTCTTCGGGACCTCTCCGATTTTGCGTCTACCCATATCCTGTGAAATCGAACACTTGGAAACCAAATTTGTATCAGAATCCAAATGCTACAAACACGAAAATATTCACTCTATTTCAAAGTGCAATGTTCCTGTAGAAATTAGACTCAGACACATCAAGAGCATGCATCAAATTACTTCACAAAGTAAGAACATCATCAATATATTCGATTTTCGTTTTGCATTCTAAGTCCAAGTGAAACTAAGCAAGTTCATCGCAAAAAATCATCAAAACATGTACAAATCTTTCATAGAGATGCCATAAAAGAATAATATCATCATTAAACAGGTCAAATCATCAAGAACATGCATCCTCATGATGTACATACAATTTCATGCATATTTTAGTGTGTTTTAGCTTAGTTTTCATTCACAATTAGGTTGTAAATAAGCATATTAGCTTTAGAATGCATCATTTAGAGTCTAGAGTCTAGCTTAGGTTCATATTGCATTTTGCATCCATCTTTCTTGCATTTGTAGGTGCTATTTTGGATGGACTTTGGGAGGCTCTAATGGTGGATTCATGGTGAGATTGGAGCTCAAAAATCATGGAGACAAGAGGCTAGAAGCATAGAGAAGAGATGAGGATCAA
>OVAN01011349.1:1186-14797 GCA_900406275.1 Anastatica hierochuntica
ACACAACACACACACACACACACACACAACACAACACGCACACGCACACGCACACACGCACACGCACACGCGCACACACACAGACACACAGACACACACACACACACACAGACACACACACACACACAACACACACACACACACACACAACACACACACAAACACACACAGACACACACACACACACACAACACACACACGCACGCAAACGCACGCACGCGCACGCACGCACACGCACACGCACACGCACACACACACACACACGACTTGCAAGACAATACTCCCTCCGTCTCATTATATAAGTCTTTTAAGAGAAAATGAGAAAATTTAAGAATCTTGTCTTTTTGTATTAAAAAGTATTATTTATATCTAACCAAAAATATTTTAACCAATAAGAAAAATCTTTCTAGTTATTATAAGATTAACTAAATTTAAGATTTGCATAAATATTCTAAAAAGGCTTATAAATTGGAACAAAAAAAAATATCTAGAAAGACTTTTAAAATGGGACAGAGGGAGTATAAGAATTATGAACTTCGCTGTTTAGAGAATCTCTATGACGAAATAGCTAAATAATATGTTATTCAAATATAAATAAAAATAAAGAGGTATATTGGAACTAGAGTTTGAGAAGATTTAGTGGATCTTAAGTTTTAATGAGATTTAAATGGATTTTAGAGATGTGACGTTTATTTGTTGGGATTTTAGGGAAATCTTATTTGATGATTTATTGGGATTTATGTAGAGTTTATAGGATTTTGAATAAGTTGAAGAGAATCTTTGGGGGAGGGGGTGTATCTCACGTTACTTTAGTAGAAACTTTACATTATTTTTCGATTTGTTAATTACGTATTTTCCTTGTATTCTTCGACAAGACGAATAAATTTCCAAGAAAAATGCATATCAACCATGATATTCCATAACATAATTCTTGGTTTTGAACACAAACTGATCACTTAAAAAAAATAAATATCATATAATAAATTGGTTGAAGAAACCCTACAACAAGAAACAACTAATTTTACTAGAATTTTTGATTAATCACGATCTCATATGCGTAGCATCTGTCCACATGGCTGCAGTTATATTTTCTCTCAAGTTATTAGAATTCGTTCTTTGTTGTTCTTGAGTATCGTAGGGATCATCATCAATATTTTCATCACCACCTCTTTCTTCAACATCACTTTGTTCAACTACAGTTTCTTCAGGAAGAAACATGTCTGAACGACATTCTTTACGAAAGTAATTATAACACATGCAAATACTAACTCTGCTTGCGTCTTATATGGAAAGAGAGGTGCTGATTTGAAGATGAGAAATCTTGATTTGAAGATGCCGAAAATCCTCTCTATTACATTACTCAAGCTAGAATGACGATGGTTGAACAACTCATTTTGATTTATGAGATCTTTTCTTTGTTCTCTATAAATCCTGGAGATGATATCGTCTACTTCGGAATGGAGCAAAAAAGTTACGACGATTGGCGAACCCACAATCAACTAAATAGTATTTTCCTGAAAATCCATGCAGTATATAAATACAAGCGATAGAATACAAATAAAGAAAGACTATTTTCAATGCAAGAAACGTACCTTCATGAATTTCTAATTTGTTAGTACTTCTTGTTAACGCATCATGTAAGACCTTTGAATCATGAGCTGAACATTCTCATCTACTAAGAACATATATAAATTCTAAATCAAAATTACATGCAGCTGAAACATTTTGAGATAATTGTTTTTTTCGGTTACAATAACTAGCCGATTCTTGCCTAGTTATCATTGCAAGAATATGCGTTCCATCGATAGCCCTCACACAATCCTAAAAATGTAGAATCGTATATGTTTAAATTTTGTTACACTGAAAAAATAGACAAAAAACATGTACCTTAAAATAAGGATAGAATCGTGTGCTTTCTTTTATCTTTGTAGGCACGATAGATTCAGGTTTAGCCATGTAGCTTGGAGCTAGTGCATTTAACACCTTGAGAATTGTGTTAAAACTTGTACTTATTGAGTACTTCTATATTTGAGCTTGGTATACCTAGAATTTTGACCAACGATAAACAAAAACGTGGCAAGCATTTCTTCAACGGAAACATTTTTCGTGTCTTTTAATCTCATCTTTACTCTGATAATAGTGCATAGCTTTAAAAACACATTTGGATACATACGATATAAATGTCGAAAATGATCAGGATCACGCCAACGCATTTTGTATGTATTCATGGCCAAGTCTTGTAGTTGGTCTTCTAATTTGGTGTTCAATTTGTGGAACATTGATTTGTACCTTTGTAATGATTGACAAAAGCAGTAGTAGAATATCAACCTCCATCTCCTTTCTTTTTCTTTTTCTTCTATCTTGTATATCTTCATTTTCAAAGTTAATACGATTCATTGCTAAATCCTACACGAAAACATATTGATCAAAGTCATAACAAAATAAAAATAAAAACTCGAGAGTTGAATCATAAATCTTAGATGACTATGACATAACTAATCATAATTACCACAAAAAATTAGTGAAAAATGAAAAAAAATGACATGAAAATATCTTACGATAAATGGTTGAGATGAAATCTGGAGATAAAAGGATGAACAAAACAAAATAGATAACCTACATGAAAATGAAAATAAGCTAAAGAGAATTCTACAATATTGATAAAGTTTCAGAGTCAGAATATTTTTAAAAATATATACATATATGAGGTCAATCCAGATTTTAAAACTAGTATCTAAGAATTGTTAATTTAATTGATACAAAGCATTAAATTTGAAAAAGATGGATAGTACTGTGCAATATGAAATCGATCGTCGTCCAACTATCTCACGACGAACACATTAATTGGTATAATTTGGAGTGGACAACGATAGAAAATCATACATATCATAAATTTATATGAATTAAGTAAAACTACTATGAAAATTAAAAATAAAATAAATAATAAAATAGCTCTTATTTGTGATGTAACGATCGATGTGAACACATATACATGTGTATAAGAGCACCCGTATTGAGAGTTCAATGCGGGATGCACACATAAAACAAGAAAAAAAAACACAAAAATCGAGGAATCCGAGCTCTCTCGAGCTCTTCCGAGTGAACCCGGATCATAAGGGGTTCGCCACGTGGCGAGTCCCCATTGATCCGATTTTATTTTTTTTTTATTTTTTTTTTTTAAAACGAAAAAAATAAAAAAAAAAATCAATTTTTAATTTTTTTTGGTGAGCCCCCATGGGTTCACCAATGCAGATGCCCTAACGATGGTCAACGTCTGGTTATAAATAGAATATAACGTCAGACCTGGACAAAACGAATTGCAAGCATATATTTTCTCGAAATATCTCCTCGGCAGTCGATTCTAGGGCTGGACAAAAAATCCTATCTCGAAATATCGACCGAGCCCGATCTGAAAAATCTGAATCGAAATGGAACCGAGTTTTGAAAATACTAGAACGAGTTCTGTTCGACGGTATTTCAAGTATCATGTATTATCAAAATCGACCTGAAATATTCCGGCTACCCAAAAAAATCCGAAAAATCAAAACTCCTAAACCATAAATTTTAAATTCCTAACCTGAATTCTGAAATATTAAAAAATCCAAAACACCCGGACACAAACTCGAACTCAAAGCCAAAATACCCAAAAAATCCGAAAGTTCTGGATTCGAACTCAAAACCGAACCCCGAAAAATTCGAAAAAAAATCAAAATTATGAAAACCTCGAAAAATCCGTAAAAATCTTTAGAAGATCGAAAATACCAGAACCCGAAAAACTCGAGAATAGCCGAACCAAAACTGAACCCGAAATATTTTCGGGTATATCCGAGTTTTTCTATGTTACTCAATCCTATCCGAACGGATCCGAACCAAACTGGAACCGCAAAAAATATCCACACGGATTCAAAATTTCGGTATTTAACAACCCAAACCCGAACAGACCCGAACCGAAATCCGAAATGCCCAACACTATTCGATCCTAACACTTGGATCATTTGCCAAAATCTCGAAAAACTTTTAGGACAAGACTATATATTACAAGTTTTAATCTTATAGCTTATTGTATATTTCAAATTCCAAACGCAAAGTCGGAAGCTATATATATTTCGTTAATAATAATATTATTATTAAGTTGGCTTTTAACAAAAAGAAAATATTAAGTTGGTTCAAGTCCGACTATGCTATTGCTTATATCCCAAGTAAAGTGTTCACGTTAGAATCAAATCACAGTCTGTGGTATAGTACTTTAAAGATTTAATTTTGATATGTGTAAACACTAACAAGAAAAAGGATTCAGTAAAATTAACATTACTTTCTAAAAATTGAAATTTCCTATTTTCCAAAGGATCATCATCATCATCATCGGTGACCATTTCTCTCCTATAACTAGTTGGCTTTAGAGTCAATCACTTTCTTGGCGAACGTTGGCAAACAGAACGCGGCCGAGTGAATCTGCAACCCAAAGATTCAATCAATTTAACTATCATTCACACATTTCGAAACGAAGAAGTAAAATGTTTTGCTAAACTGATTTATCATTTTTGTACCTCGGAGTTGTAAAACTGTAAGGGTCCGTTTGATTTGATAGAGCTCTCATCAGCATCAATTGGGTTCACTGGTTTCTTGAAATCGACATGCGGTCCTTCCGTTGAACAAAGCATGAATCCAATGACTCCACTGCAAATGACACGCATAGTAATGCATTCAGTTACAATCAAACAGGAAAGAAAGCAAAAGGTTTGTTCAAAATCGATTCACTGACCTCGGGTAAGTTGGAACGCTGGTCCATGTAGTCTGCGGAAAAACCGGATAAAGAATTACGATATAAACGGTGACGATTTTTAAAGAAAGAAGATAAAGAAACAGATAAAAACGTTTTGTAATAAATCGAATTGATACAAATATTACGAATAAAACGTCAATAAATCCAAAAAGAAAACCACACGGAGTCGAGATAAAATCTCTTTTCATAATTCTAAAAATCGCCCATAGTGTGACCACCAGTGCGATTTCAGAATTCCAGGATACAACCGTGGCGAGACCGAATCCGCTACACTCGAATATCGGAATCTACGAACTATCTTTTCTACTTCTATATTCTCGTAGAAATTTACTAAAAGAAAGAAGAGGGAGATCGAATGAGAGAGAGAGAGAGAGAGCTGGAGAGAGTTTGTTTGTACTCGTTTTGAGTTGAGAAGTGATGAGAGAAATGAGAGAGTGAGAGGTACTATTTATAGCGATGAGAGAAGCCTTGGAGCGGAGGAATATTCCCGAGAATATGCTGCCCAAGGAGAGCCACTCCGTTGCGCACGTGCACGAGGAGGGCGCGGAGGAGGGGAAGTTGGCGCAAGACTCGGTCGAGGTTTGATGAGTTCAAAATTCGAAGCCAATCGAACGAAATGCGTGTGGTTTTTAGGCTCAGGAAAACTGCATGTCGTTTAGCAACGAACTACATGCTGTTATTTGTTAATGGACCGAAAAACCCAATAAATATTTTCTCCAAAAAGAAACATCTTTGAGTATTCATATAGTCATGACCCAGAGCAACCAAGAAACATACTCAATCAATTTACAAGAAGCGGACCTTCAAGGGAAAGGAGTGGGAGAGATTATAAACGAAGAGTAGATGAGACTAGAAGAGTTTCGGTCCCAAAAGAGAGGACATAGTAATAAGAGGATTCCCAAAGAGCTTATGAATTTATAGAAGGGCCCTTTAACTACTACCAACCAAGGTATGAGGATAGGAACAAGAATCGTAGTTTCAGAAAATATAGATCAAGCCCTCCAAAGGTAGAGTATAAAAGGAAACCGTATGATCAAGAACATCATAGAAAAATAAATCCTCATGATACAAAATTTTTGTCAAAAATCTCCTCTAAGCAAAGGATTGAAGCCCATCGTCCCATTAAAACTATCGAAACATCCTCAAAACCTCTAACGATTGTAGATGAGACAAGTAAAAAAATTAAAATTTGAAGAAGGACATCACCTAAACTTTCTGAAGTATCAAAGTCATGATGTTCAACGCTGGAAAGAGCTAAAAACTTGGAACCGTATCCTGACTGGAAGAACAACGGTAAATCAGCAAGGAGTTCAAGTAGCTTTACAGTTGGGAACAAACACAACTGACTTTAGATATGTTGAAGGAAGTTAAGGAAAGGTGGGGAAAAGTAAACCTGGTCATCTTTCCACGAGGCACAACTACCTATCTATTAATATAATTTATCATTTCAATTTCCCAAAGATATGCATCGGCGAGTCACCTCGCATAAGTATGCAGCAATTGAAAGAATAACTACACAACGGGATGACCCGTGAAATCTTTTGGATTCTCATAGAATCCAGTGGCCCAATTGGACCTATGAGAACAACGCTCGAACGAGCGTAAGTGGACTGATCACCTACAAAAAATTATTTTGCACCTCGAGATAAGTCGAGCTCGCCTCGCATCGGGTGCAGTATCCCAATTGAATCCACAACTAAGTCGGGATCGCCCCGCACCATCAAACGCTTTTCAATCAAAGCAAACTCATAACGAACAATACGGAATAACAAATAAAGACAATTATATTAATAAGGCATAAATATTGCCCTCGTCGAGAAATCTAGACAAAAACTACATAAACGAACGAGACGACAAACCCGTCCTCGTCGAGAAATCTAGACAAAGAAAATAACAAAACATGGCAGAGCAACAGACTGCTCGCCTCGCAAGAAAAGAGAAACAACAATACTACAACGAAAGACAAAGAAAAAAACAAAAGAAAACCCGCAATCGTCAAGAAATCAAGACAAAAACCTCAAGATAAGGAAGGGTATTACGACGCCTATGACGGGGATGGACAGTGTGAGTTTTGCTATGTGACACCTTTGTCCGAATCGCAACAATAACCCCCGAAGGGAAAACCGGTGGACTACTGCTACGACCCCCGATGCCACATAGTATCAACTCCCCACCTAACGAGCAGACTCGTCTTCGAGAAGGGGCTCAGGCCTAGTAGCGGCAGGCACCGTAATGGTAGAGGCACTGAGATCAGCCAGTGAGGGTGTTACCTAGTCATCGGCAGAAGGCTTGGCTATCAGAGCAAGGGATTTCACCTTCCCTTCCTTCGCCTCGAAGTCTTTCCTCGCATCTTCAATAAATCCCGACGGGATTCCATCCCATAAACTCTGCCTTAAGTGCAAATACTCATACGCGCCCTTGGCTTGGAGAAAAGAGGCAACGAGACCATCCCACTCTTCTTCCTCCTGTTCCCGCTGACGGAATTTATTGAGACGAGCCTGGAACACCGACTTCAACTTTTCTTCGTTCGCGTTCCTCTCAAGAGCAACCCACTCCGTCCTCGATTTCCAAAGACGGTCCATCTCGGAGCTCAGCTTCGCCCGAGCCTCGTCTCGTTCCTACTTCAAGCCAGAAACCTCCTTCTCTAGGGCCCCCGATTGAGCCCCGAGCCCCTCGAGCTTCTCGTGAAGCACCTTTTTCTCGTTAGAAACTCGCCTCACCTCCTCCTCGACCCTTTGTTGATGATGTAAACTCACGTCAGAAGTCCAGTGATATAATAGGAAAGTACGTTTAAGAAATACCTGATGCCCATCCAGCTTGGCCTCCGCCCGAGCGAGAGCCTCCTTCAATGAGGCCTACTCCTTCTTGAGACTATAGGCCACAACCCTGACCACCTCCAAGCCTCTTCGTTCCCGGTCTAACTGGGAATGAAGAAAAGAAATCTCGTTGTTGATACTCGCAGCAAACTGCAACGCAAAGAACATGTTAAAAAATAACAATAAATAAATAATAGTAATAATGTATTTATCAACATCAATTAAAAGGAAAGGAATATCACCGCTATACCATCACGAGAAAGCCTCTCGTAATTTTCACCATCCTCGGGAAAAGTCGGTCGAGGCATGTAGGGGTCGAACTTCAGATTGAAGAACAACTCTGCACACTTCGTCGGATCCAACATCAAAGGAGTGCGGTCAACATGGTGAAAGGAGAAGGCATGAGTAGCCTGCCTTGTCTCCTTCCTCCTCTTAGGATCGAAACGATCATCATGATCCCCCTGATCCCTCAGTCTCTTCTCGGCGTGTTCAGAGCCGGCCATCGAAGCTGGCAGAGTCTCGACCCCCCGAGCAGGATCAACGACGACAACTGAGAGTCCCTCGCCGGGAACAACCCCCTCTGCCGTTTCTTGAGAGCGAGAGAGGCACGAGCACCCTCATTGGCCTCATTAGGCCTGACCTCAGAGAAAACCCTCGAAGAGGGAAGAACGGAAGTATGCTTAAGAGAGCCACAAGAACAATCTGCCCAGAAGACTCGATATCCTCGTTGGGCCTCACCTCGGAGATAATCTCCGAGGAGGGTGGAACCTGGTTAAGTTCCGAAGAATCCTCAGGCACAATCCGCCTGGAAAAATCAGCCTCCTGGGAACGCATCGCCCTCTCAGCAAGGATTTTTTGCCGCCTCTGCTCGGCTTAACTAGGCACTCTGAGGAGATCAAGCTTCATTGTACCTACAAGAGTCAGCAAACTTAGCGAACATAGAACGGTGACAAACGTCAAGAAAACAAGGAAAACACCAAAACTTATGAGGAGAAGGAGAAAAAGAGCGAAACTAGTCAGTCACATACGAGTCAAAAACGAAATGCCACCGACGATTAGGAACCCGAAGAAGCCGAACAAGATCGGCCTCAAAATTAGGAGAGTGACTCGAATAAAGAAGATCAACTGCAAAAAAGACAAGAAAGCCGTTTTGGAACAAGGGAAAAAGTCATCGAGTCACGAGCCCACGCCCAATAGAGACTTCTACCAGCAGTATCGGAGAATGACCGCCTATAAGAAGCAAACAACCCCGTAACGGAGGCCTCGCTAAGAGCAACAAAAAGATAACGACGCCACCATTGTCCTAAACCATGCTCGACCCCAGGAAGATCAGGGCTTGCGTTAGTCGACGTCACCATTACTAAAAATTCACAGGATATCTCCATACCTAACCTAGAGGCAAGAACCACGACACCAACCAAGCGACGAACCGAGTCTGCGGTCAACTGAGCAATAGCGATCTGACGATGTTCGCAAAATTCCACCAAGAAGCGAGGCAAAGGAAACCAAAGTCCACAATCAGAAAAATAAGCCTCAAATACGAAAAAGAATCCCCCCGAAGCATCCCAAGGGCGACACTCAGGCCCAAGAACGCAAATCGTGAGTTCCCTTGAAAAACCATACGATTCAATCAAGCCTTGGATAGATTGGGAAGTCACTAGAGACGACCCAACCACATCCCTTCTAAAATGGTTCGCGACCTTTTCACGATCACACGCATCACCAGAAAGATTTCTAGCCCTATATCGAGAAGAAGAGGAACCCTAACGACGGGACTCGCGGCGAGGTCCCCTCACCAGCCGTCTAAAATCACCGAAACCTGAAGACAGAGCAGAATCACCACACGCAGATTTCACCATCTCCGCAGAACCAAAAGGAGAATAGCCAAAGGAAAGGTTGACTGGGAAACCAAGCAAAAACCCAGAAACACAAGGAAAGTGAAGAACAAAGGAAAAACCATAATCCTACCAAAGGAGAAAAGAGAGAGAAAGGAGAGAAGGAGATACCTGCAATTTGCCAAAAGAGTAGCTTTGAAACGACTCAAGTTCCCCCTTTTATAAATAATAAAAAGCAATGGTAATAAACAACCTGGGAAACTGAAAGGACATTTCGGCGGCAAAATAAAACTTCCAAGACAAAACCTAAAGCACGCGTCAGAATCAAAAGTCACACCCGCATTAAAGAAGCCGCCAAACCACCGAGCCTCGATCATAATCTTTTTTTCGATCGCTTCGCACCTCAACAATCGAACCGAGGGGGGACTAACTGTTGGAGGAGGGACTCACACCCTCCGATCAAGCCTCGACCCATTAAATAAGGTCAGAAACGAACAAGGGCCCAAAAGAGAAGAAGACTTATTTAGGTTGCCAAGCCCACTTGCGAGGAGAAGTACATAAACAAGTTCCCGCATCGTAGAAAAGAAAGCCTTGAGGAGCAAGACAAAGGAGACAACATGATATCATTCCCTGAAGATAAGAACAAGACACGCGACGCCGATTACAAGGAATGAGACGAAGAATACGGCGGAGACGAACGAAAAAGCATGTCGAAGGCTCTTGACCCTCCTGGAGGCGGCAGTAGCCCATACCCGACAAACTGGACTTCTCGACAAACGTATACGCAGACGACAGACCTGCTTGGCTGCAGATAAAGCAAACCAGGTATAGTACAAAAGAACAAGAGGAAAATTGGGAAAAGACCAGACAAAAATTGGCGGGAAGCAACGACGTGGAACAAGGGGAAACGCATATAAAATGAGAATATCCAGAACATAGAAGAGGATCCTATTCTAACTTCCAAAATACTCATCTTGTAATACCGGCCTCGCTATCCACGAGACTACTTCTACTTTTCTTAAATACAATACCTTTCTATCACAAATTCTCTATATGTTCTATTGTAGTTCGGTTTGACAACCAATAATGATCATATCTCATCTTCCGATGACCTTATACCTGATATTGTTAGAAGGTATGGTATTCCATACTTTTGGGTCCAAATCAAACTTTATTTTCTTTATATATGTATTTTGTATACTAAACTTACTTTTTGGGAATGTTTCTTCTAATTTTCTTTATTTTGAAATTTCTATATATTAAATTTCTATAAGGGTAGATTTCTCTTAATTATCTTTCTTTTACAATTTTATATTTTTTGCACAAAATAAAAGGATGTTAATTGTATATGAATTTTATTTATGTTAGTTTTCTACACATGTACATAATGTAAATTAGTAAATTAATAGGATATTTCCAGTGATTTAGTGGTTGTAATTGAATCATCTAAAGAGATAAGAAACGTAATAAGCATTCTTAATCTATCATATAAACTAATCCTCTGGCCACTAGAAAAAAAAACTCACACACACAAACAAAAAAGATCATAACAAAGATAATGAAAACGAGGAGGAAAGCAACAGTAGGCTTCATAGAAGATGAAACAGCGAGAAAGTCAACATTCAAGAAGAGGAAACAAGGTTTTTTCAAGAAGCTTGACCAAATTGTGAAACTTTGCGACGTAAAAGCTTGTGCGGTCGTCTTCAGCCAGTGTGAGCCAATCCCAGAGGCTTGGCCGTCAAGGGAAGGTTTTGAAGATGTGGTTTCTACGTTTAAGCAATTACCGGGGCTTATCCAGACGCAAAAGATGGTTGATCAAAGGGAATACTTGGAGAAAAGGATCACCAAAGCGAAAAAGCATTTGCGTAAGCTGCGTGTGGAGAATCTTGAGTTTAAGAATCAAGAGCTTATGTTCAGTTGTCTTAGAGGTGAGAAGATGGCGTATCGATTGGAGGACGAAAGAGATCTTCGAGATTTTAAAGACTTTATTAATAAGTATGACGATGAGCTTACTCACAGGTTCGAAATCCTTATGGAAAATGGTGAGTCTTCTTTTTTACGTCTTTTGCCTCCTCCTCCTCCTCCTCCTCCTCCTCCTCCTCCTCGTGTTGTTGCAGATGTGGATGAGGATACGATGACCCTTATTAGGTTTTATGATCAGATTCAGTGCGAGAATGTGAATGAAAATCATAAAGATCCGATTCGATTGAACTACCAATCTCTTTATGATTTTTATGATCAGCTTCCTCAAAAACTCAATGCTTTTATTAAGGATTTTAATCTGAACCCGGATTACAAGATGGTTTTGGGTATGAATGAACTTCTTGATTCGGACTCGGATTGTAATCGGAGTCCGAATAAAAAGCAATCCTTCATGGATATGCTGAGGGAGAAGCCTGGTGATGCTAGTGAGCAGGCATATGAAAAACTTGATTTGAATTCAGATCTAACTCCGAATAGGGATCCTCATAAAATGCAAATGTTGGTGGATATTTTGATGAAATATGCGGTGAATGGTAAAGGGCACACATATGAAAATCATGATTTGGATTTAAATATGAATCCGAATCCAAGTAAAAAACAATCCTTCATGGATTTGTTGAAGGAGCAAATAGCTAATGCTAGAGAGCATGGATACGTTCCTTCCATGGATGACAACCATCAACCATCAACCGCCAATCTCGTGTCTTCCACCACTGCCACCCCTGAGGTTTTTGCTCCTAACATCACCAATAATCCTTAGTTGAAGGACGTTGTTTTCGAATCGAGTGTTTGCATTTGTGTTGTCATGCTTAAGGGTTTTGGCCTTTAAGCTAGTAATTTTACTTTATTTATGTAATGTATTTGCATGAAAAATGTTGGAACCATTATAAATACTTATGGATTGGAACATCAATAGAGATAATACTATGGAGCTAAGAGCTTTATAGAAATAAAGTAAATTTCACATACAAAGAAATGATACAAGACATGTTTTATTTGTGAGGGACTAAAGCTTAGGTTAGGTATCATTAATTGTTTACAAAAACATGTAAGGTGGAGAATAATTTAAAAGATATAAATTTGTAAACGGTGAAACTATATCAAACTACAACGTAATAGAAAGAAGATTCGAAAAATAACACAAGGAAAATCAATGGCACATGTTTTTTACAATGCATTTTTCATATTGTTCATCCGTATAGTGTTGTCTTAGTTTGAGAATTTTACTTTTATAAAGTCGAACTCTGGTTAGAGGAAAAACATAGAACCAAACTTACTTGTTTATAGAAAAAAAGGAAAGTAGCTTAAAAGGAAAAGAAAATTTGAGGAAGAGGCAAAATAAGTAGCGTTAGTTCTCAGTTTTTTCTCTGAAAAAACTGAGAACTTGAAGTCAGTTAATTTTATAGTAGCGTTAGTTCTCAGTTAATTTCGCAATAGCTTCGTACATAGTAGTTTTCGAAAACTTGAAGTCATTAATTTTATGTGTAAATTCACTCATAGAGATAAGTATCATAATCCTTCTTTATGCTAGTCATGAGGGATATAAACAAAAACACTCATCTAGATTAAGCTCAATGGTGATTTGCTTTGTCTACGGTACAAGATGAGCAAAATGATGCAAGCCACTAATGAGCTTAATGTAGATGAAAGAAAACTTTTGAGAAATTTACACTCATAGACACTTTTATCTTTTTTATTACATCTATAAGCACTTTCTTACTTTTAGACACTTTTTTTTACTGTTCATTTTTCTTTAATACCATTTTACCCTTGTTATGGTACCATAAAAATATCTACAGAAATTATTATTTTAATAGGATTGGTGTAGAACATTAAATGTGATGTGTTGTTTTTATATTAAATGTGATGTGTTGTCTTTATATTAAATATAAATATATATTATTTGTGTCAGTAACAATATTTTTATTGGTGTTTTATGTGAGTGAATGATAATTTAATAAAAAAAATTATTTTCGAAATCTCTTAAACTGTATTGCTATGTCCAGTATTAACTGACCACGATCGAATAATCGTTTGCTAAAACTTTTGTGGACGAAAACATGGTGGACAATATTTGCTACTACAAGACATGGTGGAAATAGACAAAACATGGTGGACAATACTTGCTACTTCAAGGGATTTGGTTGTAGCAAAATCCAACATCATGTGTCAAACTCAACTGTATGTCCATAAT
>OVAN01011350.1:0-14797 GCA_900406275.1 Anastatica hierochuntica
CCTTAGCTTTTGAACGTGTTATCCTTCCTTCGGGTTCAAGAACATCCTCCTAGCTTGAGATATCCATGATCGCATCACTAGTGCACACTCAAAACTCGACTGATTTAAATGGGATCGAATACAGTTGTGGGAGTTTGCAGACAATTGATGTTTATAATATTATTAAAGTGTATGACTGATATAACGGCTTAAAAATGAAAGTGTTTACCAAAATTTTTTAACCGGTTAACAAGCAGGAGATGTAGCAATTGTAGACCATATTTAACTAAAACTAGTTTGTTAGTTCACATGCGATGTATCCATAATGATTTTATAAATAATTATATATTTGATAATTAGGCAAAATAATATTTGATTAATCTATAATTATTATGCATTATTTATAAGTTATTTCAAAAATTTTGATTCTCAAAATTTTATTTGTATTTTTTAAATTTTAGCCGGTACATAATGTTATATGTATTCAATTGGTTTTTCATTTGATTTATTCTCTGTATAATAAAATATTTTGTTGTTTTGATATTCGACCCCATTAGAAACTATGATATTAATGTTAATGTAAATCTATGGCTTATTAAATTTATTATTTTTGTTTGTTTTATTTAGAAAATGTGATTATAAATTATTTTTAAATTTATTCTTTACATACAAATAATAACGTTAAAAGGGATGATACATTTTTTAAATATGAGTAAGATATGATTTTTTAAATGTTTTATGACAGTAACGGTTGCGTCGATTTACAACTGGTTATTGTTTTTTGTTTGCCTATTACAAAGATAGAAAAATGAATTTTTTCTATTGAACCTAAATTTATAATATTTTTAAAAAATTGCATAAAGAGAAAATAATTTGTGTTGTCAATAGTATTACCTTCATCATTTTTAAAATTTTATATATATCAAATTTTATAAAGAATAATTCAAATAAGTAAAGAGGAGATTTGCATTATTATTAAAAGCTAAATTTGATTGAATTATTTTTTATTTTAACAGAAAATTTTTATTTAATTTAAAAAAATATATGTTTAGTCTTATTTTTTTATAATAATGATTAAATAAGATTTTTAAATATTTTTCTTTTTCATTAAATTTGTGTTTTTGTTAATTTTCCTTTTTATTTTTAAACTAATTTTTCCTTTTTTGTTTTTAATTTCTTTTATTAAATAAAATTTTATTAAGGGTACATTAATAATCAACTGCACTAACTTTTAGTCTCATGCAAATTCACTTCGCAAATAATATATAAGATGAAAGCTTTTTTAGATATAAGATAATTTTATTTTAGGGTGTTTAGGTTTTTCGGTGCTATTTCTGTTTTAATCTTGAGCTATTTACAAGCACGAAAAACTTTACACTCTAAATCCTTTTTTCCTTGGTAGATACTAAACTGCCCTAAAATATTATGTTATAATTTGGTGGATCATTCGATAGTGGAAGGATTCAAACAAGATGGACAAAGCTTTTATGTTGCTAATTTACAATGATGAAGGACTAATTTTTGATATGTGAATGAGAGTGAAGGACAAATTCTTATTCACTCGCTCAAGTGGACATGTAATGGTGGACATGTCCATGAAATTAGAGATGGACATGTCCATAATCAATTTTTGTATATACTAGGGGAATCTCCGCGCTACGCGCGGGTTATGTGCTATATATTTTGTTTATATTTTTAGAGTTTTCATCAGACCTTCCATTTTTTGGATAAAATTATTTATCTCCGCACATCGAGAGTTTTTTTAGTATTCACTTTTTAAAAAAGTGTTTAGGGGTGAAAGCATCAAGGTTACTTCACAAGGTAAACACTTTATCGTTGTAGATTATATATGTTGTGAGTTGCTATATTGGGAGTTAATGGTGCATCTAGTTAATATAAGAATGGAAGATTCATTTTTTATTGTAAACATCGTTGTTAGTTAATATTTTTGATGTAAATTTTTTTTTCTAATCTAATACTTACAGTGCTAGTAAGTGAGGCGGCAGCTGCCTTACTCGACTTGAGACTTCTAGTGGAGAAGCATGAGGCATGTAATCTTGTTATTATTTGTACCAATATTCTAAATTTTTGGTGGTGTACGATAGGGTAACGTGAAGGATTGACACATTTTTTCCCTGCAGAAGCGTTCTATTTCCCATTGCGCCTTATGCTCTATCGTTAAACTTGGTTGTGTTGAGTAGTGGAGGAAAAGTTAGGCTCATATTTTTGGTTTGGTAGGAGAATGTTTGTACTTCCCTTCTTGGATCCCATTTATTAAGCCTCCGATAATAAACTCTCTGATAGGGGAGAAAATTGACAATCATGGTGCTTACATGGGTAATAATAGAGTTTTTAACTTTTCCTTTTTATCAAAACCATCCGCGATAATGTTCATATCGCGAGAAATGTAAAAAAAAATATATTAAACACCGAGAAATACTTTTAACTGCAATAAGTTCTTCAAACTCGAGACCAAAGTTGACCACTCTTCCGTATTTGACACCATTGACACCAATTGCATGCAATCTGTAGCAAAGGAAATATCCAAAGATGATGTGGATATTTGGCATTCCATTTTCCAAATCAAATCTTTTAATGTCGTATGAAGGGGGAGAGGTTAGTTTCGACACTCTTGAAACCAAACTGACGTCTTTTATCTCTCTCGAAAATCACCCAACCATAACCACTATGCGATGCATCTGCACTCTATAAAAAGTGTAAACATGAATTTAGTTTTTTGTAATCTTCGTATAACATTTAAGAAGTGTTATTGATTGTCTCATACACCCTCCCTTCTTATTATTTTTAAAAGGAAAAAGCTTAGTTTTTCTATGATGAAATCTATTTGTTGTCCTAACTTAAATAATTGCTAAATAGAGCTCAAGATGTTTAACATTTTTTAGGTGAGTACCTGCATATTATTCGTAAATTGTTTCCTCTAAAATATTGTTGTCTTGTTTAACTTTTTTTTGTATCAAATTAGGCATTATATTTAGTTTTAAAACATATAATTTTAATCATATTGTATATGTTATAAATTAAGGATCGTATATTCTATTTTATCATTATAAGTCGGTAATTATCTAGGTGTATTTTGGATATGATTTCGTTGTTTTGCTTTGCTAATAATATTTTAAACAGTTTTTTAATATTTTCAACATTATACTTTTAAAAGTTATTTAAAAGCTGTATTGTTTTTTTTTATGTGAAGTACTTATAGTTTCTTGTGTAAATTATATATATTCTCTATGTACATAATTAGATATGATATAGATAATCTATCTTTCATCAATGAGATTTGGTAATTTTAGATTTCGTATTTATTTTAAAAAGAAATAATATTATCCACACTTTGTATTTTGCAAAGCTTAATAAATACGATTCATTCATTGTCTCATATATGTTTCTCTAATAAGGTTAATTTGTGGATGGTTTGTCCCTTGTGGAAAAATAGAGAGGATAATTAAATGCACAAACTCAACGTGTTTGGATGCAAAGGAAGTGGAGAGAGCAAACGTGAGAGACTAACCAATATAAAAAATGGAAAAAATCAACAAAAGGGAATCTCAAGCTTGGGAAGATTGTTTTTTTGGGGTTAGCTTCTCTCATCATCCATTCAAAAGTTCGTGGGTCTATTATCAAATCATCTAATAATCAAAAGATTGAAACCCAAGACGAGATCAGTCAGAAAATTGTAGAGTCCAAGATAGACCAAAGAATTGTTTCAATATCCTTTGATACATACTTCAACAACTCATTTTTTGTAAGTCCTACAATTTGCATGAGATTTGAGAAATGTCAACTAGTATATTTGCGCTCCTACATTCTATGGACATAAAAGAACATCCTAAAGCCTACTACATCTAAACAGGAAATGATAATATACTGTAATTAAACATGGTTCCTCTTTCACAAACTATACATTTGGATTCCCAGCCAATCTAATCGTCTCGTTTAAGAATTTTTCATGACCTTGTTACATTAAATCCATAAAGCGCATACTATCTGAACACATATGGAAATATCCAAACTCATAAAGAATGACAATTGTACCTCTGCTAGCGTAAAAAATTTACAACTTTGATTAGTTATGGTAACCAATGATGCTTCCTGAAAATTTGAAAAGAACTTAAGTATTACAACTGATTAATGACAGGAAGTAGAATTATTAGCCTCTAGGAAAGGAGTGCATAAACTTAAAAAATTTTAAACAGGTTGCAAGACGGACTTGCTTGGACAAAAATCAAAGATAAGAAATGCCCTTTTTCGTGAAACTTAAATCAAATCACTTGGAAACAGAAGATGTAATCTTATCCAGAACATGTTCCTTGAGCTTATTCACATCTGGCTCTTTAGCTTTTCTATAGCTCTGCAATCATAGACAATATATGAAAGTAAAATTGTAGTAAGGATGAGCCATCCAACAAAAACAAATTAGATGAGTCAATCACAACTATACCTTGTAGTTTTGACAACATTCCAAAAACCTCAGTTTTGTATCACTTGCACAATTTTCACTTGCAACAGCAAATGCTCTATTACGAACTGGTCCCAGGTTTACTTTCTCACTGAATAATCCCATTCCAAATGCCACAACACTTGCAGATGCCAGAGGAATCTACTAATAGATTCAACCACGTAGGAATGCCCATGATTAATAGTTCAAACCAATTATGTTGCTATCAAATTTGCTTCGGAAAATTAAAACGGAAAACTTAAAAACCAAAAGCAGCCACCAACCTGTGTAGCTCTTATTGTATAGACATCAGGGTGGTAAACGTCTTTAAACAAAGTAGGAAACCGTTCCCTAACCCGGATTCCCAATTGGTAAACCTCGAAGCTTCAATCAACTTTTGGTAACATCTTTCGAAGCATAGTATCTGCAAACAAAATCTAAATTCCTCCATTAGGAGATTAAAAAACCTTAAACTTCGTATAAGAAACAACATTTAATTTGTAACAAAGCAAACAGAAGTCAACAAATTAGGTTAAACTAAAATAACACCCAGATGATAAGCGATTCGATTTCATCAAGAATGACGCAGAACGATGGAAGAGAGCTTAGAGAGTAATAATAAGTAATAGAGAGAGAACAAACGAACCTGGTGACAGTAGATAGGTGATGACGAATATCTAAATCTAGATCCGCCTGTGAAACTACAAATAAACAAAAGAGTATGATCCAAACCGTTTCTTCATGGTCGTCGTCATCTTCACCGTCCACATTTGGTAATCATCTCTCAGCTACTGGAAAAGAATAAGAGAAATCACAATGTTTTGAGGAGTGGCTTTATAAGGTAAGAGGTTTCTGGGAAAGGAAGCGAGGGGCCGTGCTGGTTTAATGTAGGAAGTTAATGGCTATTTCGGTTACATGTGATAGTCTGAAGGAGACGAAGTGTGAGTCTTGAGGGGAAGAGGCGGGAGCCTAGGTTAGTTTTAAGCGGGCCTATAAAGAATGTTTGGGGGCTCTGGTATGTTTGGATTGAGCTACAGAAGGAATCCAACTATTTAGCAGCTATTTAGGGGCAGTGTTTTTCTCGTGCTAATGTGGCACATTCGTAAGGAAGAAGTTGAAAACCTACGTGGCTAGCCTGGAAATGCAGAAACATGTCCTTTTAATTAGTTAGATAAGAGTTGTCCACATATGTATGTATTTATGTACATGATAAGTTGGCCATGTTATTGTAAATCATTATCCACACATATTTTTTTATTTAAGAAAAACTATCGTCCATTTAGATATGTCCATTTAAATATGTCCAAGTACATATGATAAGATGGACATATATACATTTTGGACGTGTCCACAACAACTTTTTGTCTATACAAAGATGCTTATTTATACAAGTAAAATATATAGGAGAAGATGAACATGTATATGATCGCCATGGTCCATGAAATCTTGTCCACCTACGTTTTGAAATTCAATGATGAACACAAATGATAGATTCATTTATATTTTGCAAAAGAGGAAATTTACAAAAACTAAAATTCGAAATTTGAAATTAACTATTAAAATATGTTTTTTGTTTGAGCAAAACAAAAAAAAAGTTACCAGATCAAATCGTAATCAAAATAAACAGTTAACAATAAAATTAAAATGATTTAGAGAGAAATAGATGAGACGTAAGAGAGATGTGAGAACATAGATAAGGAAAAGAGAGTAGAGGGACATTTTAATCAAAAATGCCTTGGAAAATGAGAAAAGTGACATTGGTAAAAAATGCTTCTAATGCGTAGAGAAAAAGTGAAAAGTATTATTTTATCTTATCTAATCTTTTAATTTTTTTCTATTGACCATCCACAATTTATATGTACGACACCTAGAATCGATTTGCTCTGAACTAAAGAGGGAGTCGTCAATGGCGGACCTATTTGTATCAATCTGGTGTCAATCCTAAAACTATGACACTTTAATTTTAGATAAAACAAGATATTATTTAGCAAAAATTATTTTCACACCTTTAAAATTGTGTTTGAACTCCCAAAATAGCTCTTACAGATTTATAACACGTGTATCTTTTATTTTAAGCTATTGTTATCATACTTTTTTTGACCCTTGTAAAATTTGTTTCCAAGTCCATCACTCTGAGGCGTCACTATTGAAATTTTAGACGCTGCCATTGGAGTATGAGTCGTATGACGCTTGATATTTCGTATTTGAATGCATGCGCTTCACGAGTTTATCTTTGGAATAGTTTCTCCTTACATGCATACTTTTCAAATAATTATTATATACTTCAGTCCCTTGCTGAGTTAAGTATTTCTAAATCTCGAGGAAGATAGGGGAGTTGTCCGATTTCGGCCTCAACTATCGTTACTGTACTTTTCTATACATGAGTTTTAAGGGTATGTTAAATTCTATACGAACTATGATAAAATTTGAATTACATACATAAACTATCATAAAACGGTAAAAACCTACATTGATCCAATTTCTGTTAGTTGACCGTAACAGGAAGCTGAGTTGATTGCCACGTGGATTCTTTGTTTTGTCTTTTTCAATATGACTATATATCATTTTAGTAACAAAATTACTAATAATTAATTGTAGTCTAGTGGCTACAACAACTACTTGGCTCACACATCCGGGTTCTGACTCACACTGAGTGAATTTTAAATTTTTCAAACACTAAAATCAGACAATGGAAAGAAGCGTCGAACAATAGTCCCCTAATTGAACATTTAAAAGGAAAAAAGTAACCACTAGACCACCTGCAATTCCAGTAAAGTCTTGTACATTAATATTACATAGAATTTAAATTTTTAAATTTCTATGTCTTTAATTTTGATTGAAGAAAATAAAATTCACTTAGAGATATATTATTAAGCTTATAAATACTTTTTTAGTTTGAAAGTGTAATTCAATACTTAGATAACTATTTTTCTAACCTTAAATGATTTCTACTAGTTACCGTAAAATTTTGTGATTCATACTTATAATTTCTATTTATATTATGGTAAAAATAATGAAAAAATTAAGTTATTTTTATTTTATTGATAAAAAAATTCTATTAAAGATGACATGGATAAAAAAGTTATAACATGATTATTTAAAATTAATTTGATTTTTAAAAACTAAACAATTCTTGATTCAAAATTATTAAACACTAAAACTCTTAGATTTATATGATACTTGTAAGTATTTTAGTAATTTTAATATTATATAATTTCATACATAATATTTAAATTCAAAATTTAATAGCTTTGATATAACGTAAATGTTACAGTTAAGTATAAAAGTGCAGTCTTTGTGGGGGTTTCTTACACTCCCAGAAAAGGTTCCATCTAAGAGACAATTGTTCGCCGAGGACATTGTAGTCTGGTGGTTGAGTCTCCAGAGCCAATCCTCAGGCACCAGGGTTCGATCCTCCTCCACCACAGAGTGGAGGGAATATGTGGGGTTTGATGGACTATCGGACCGACCCGTTGTAGTGTGTTTGTTGAAAAAAAAAGAAGATAATTGTTCGACAACCCTTGTCATTCAGCTTCCCGTTACGGTCAACTAATGGAAATCGGGTCAATGCAGGTGTTCACTATTTTATGATAGTTTATGTTGAAAATAATAGAGGTTATAAACAAGAATTGCTAAACCAGATACATTGTGTATTGATTAAGCCGATTTAGTAATAGTATAGAAGTATAAATACAATATAAATACAGTTTACAATACTTGTAAGAAACTCTGTTATTGAGATACAACGATATTCATTTTGTGCTTTGCTCTTCTTCTTCATCTTCTACTTCTCTTGGTTGTTGAATCAAAGATCTAATATGGTATCAGAGTGAATTTTCGCTTCATATCTTCGATCTCGGGCTTGAATAGAAGCTTCTTCTCCGTCGTTATCGATCAGATCGAAGAAGAGATTCAAGTTTCGTGTCTTCCATTTTTCAATTTCTCCTTTATTTGACCTATTGCTTGTGTTCATTATGACACATTCAAAATTCTAATATGATAAAATGTTGAGATCCTATGTCAATGATGTGATTTAAGGAGCTCCAGTTCAGGATTCATCACCAAATCCACCGGTGAACTCAACGATAGATGTGACTGCTTCTCTTCAAGATCCTAATTCGAATTCGTTATATGTACACGGCGTCGATCATGCTGGTATATCACTTGTCTCTGAAAAACTCACATGATTAGGGAATTTTAACTCATGGCGTAGATCTATAGTTATGGCCTTAGGAGCTAGAAATACGACTGTCTTTGTTAATGGATCTTATCCTGAGCTAGATGAAACAAATCCAGATTATGGATCGTGGTCACAATGCAACAATATTGTGTGTACTTGACTAGTGAATGTAGTGGATAAGTCAATAGCAAAGTGTATTATGTATCTAGACACAACGAGACAAATGTGGCTTGATATTCACAATCAATTCAAGCAAAGTGATGGTCCTCGTACTACTGAGATAAAGCAACAAATATATGTTGAAGTTCAAGGATCAAAAAGTGTGAGTGAGTACTACACAAAGATGAAACAACTATGGGAAGAATTAAAGAACCATGAGACTTCTCATACATGTTGTTGTGGTCGTCTTGACTGTGTTAACTTGAAGAAGTTAGCTGCAAGAGAAGAACAAGATAAGATTCTCAGGTTCTTAATGGGATTGAATGATTCTTTTACAACTACAAGAGGATACTTATGATGGAACCTAAGCCATATATATCCAAGGTTCTTAACTTGATAAGTCAAGAAGAGAGACAAAGATCTATGAAGGGAAGTCATTCTCACAATACTCCAATATTTCAGACTTCTCAGGCAAATATTTCTGAAGATCAAGTTGTTGCTGCTTATACTAGTGGTTATAACAAGAACAAGACCCGTCCTATATGTTCTTATTGTGAGATCACAGGACATACAATTCATCGATGCTACAAATTGTATGGATATCCACCAAGTTACAAGTTAAAGAATAATAAGTTTCAACAACCTTGGCTACATAATCAAAATCAAACTCAGAATCAACAAAATAGTGGAGTTTTGAAGACAAATCCATCATGGTCTCAAAAGAAGGAGAATGTAGCAAGTCTTATTGTTGAAGAAACTGGAGTTATAGCTATATGTAACCATCAGGGAGTTAACTTGGGAAGTATCACACCAGAATAGTTTCATAAGTTTCTGAATGTTCTGAATATCTCTCCAAATGTTCAGAACAATAATACACAGATTTCAAGCAGCAAAATCAACATAGCAGATGGGACAACTTCTACTTCTAAACCACAGCCTCATATCATTCCTCAGATCCAAACCTCATCCCCAGGTACCAATTTCAGATTCTTACCTTTACTTTCTGCGGGAATTAAGATTGGCCTTACTTCTGCACATGATTGGGTAATAGATATTGGTGCTCGCTGGCATGTATGTTATCATTTAGGTATGTTTGTTAACACTGAAAATGTAGAAAATACCTCTGTTACTTTCCTTGACGGAACACATATCCCTGTTCATATCTCTGGCACAATTATTGTTACAGAAAATCTCACTCTTCACTATGTTCCTTATGTGCCCAATTTCAAGTTCAATCTTCTGAGCATTAGTGCTCTTACCAAAAACAGTTCCATTTCTGTTCTATTTTCATCTAATTCATGTTATATTTTTCCTTTTAATCTTTTTCTCTCTCAGGAGTCTACTCTGGACTTCATGATTTGGAAGGGTGATCTTCATAACAACTTATACATTCTTGAGTCAAAATCAAATCCATCAGTTTCTCAACCATCTCAAACAAATTCCATCTTTCAAGTTTTTTTCTCAAATTTGGCATCAAAGGCTGGGATATCCTTCTCCAAATAAAGTTCAAGTTCTTTCGAGAGTCTTACATATTTCTAAAAGTTCAATAGATCATGAATCTTTCTGTAAAGTGTGTCCCTTGGCTAAACAGAAGAGATTATCTTTTCCTTCTCTTAATAAACTTTCCAAATCTCCTTTTGAACTTGTTCATTAAGATGTTTGGGGTCCATTTCATGTTCCAACTATAGAAGGGTATAAGTATTTTTTTGACTTTGGTTGATGATTATTCTCGTGTGACTTGGGCTTATCTCTTGCCAAATAAAAGTTTTGTTCAAAACATTTTTCCAGAGTTTCTTCAATACATTGAGACTCAATATAATACCAAAATTAAATCCATAAGAGCTGATAATTCCTGATAATGCTCCTGAATTATCATTCACTTCTTTACTAAAATTCAGTGGGATAATTCATTACTTTTCTTGCCCATATACTCCACAACAAAACTCAGTTGTAGAGAGAAAGCATCAACGTATTCTTAATATTGCTCATTCTCTTCTTTTTCAATCCAATATCCCATTACATTTCTGGGAAGATGACATTTTAACAGCCATATACCTCACAAACAGAAAACCATCCCCATTATTAGACAACAAAACTCCTTTTGAACTTTTAACTTCTAAAGTCCCAAGTTACAATCATCTCCAAGTCTTTGGTTGTCTTTGTTATTCTTCTATCCTTTTAAAGGATCACCATAAGTTTTCTCCTAGAGCCACAAAATGTGTTTTTTTAGGATATCCTCAGGTTACAAGGGCTATAAGGTTTTAGATTTGGACACTAATACCATTTCTATCACTAGGAATGTGATTTTTCATGAATCTATATTCCCTTTTTCTAATAACAAGAACTCAAAAGACATATATGGTCAAGATGTCCTGCCTTTGCCTGTACCAGACCCTCCTTTTCCAGCTTATTTTGATCTCAGCTCAGATTTGACAATGTCAAATACTGATTCTTCCATGATTCCACATACATCAGATTTAGATGGTACTTTGTCTCCTTCTATTTCATCTGATTCTAAGACTTCTTCTCATGCTATTGTGCCTTCTGTTGTTCCATCAGAGGAAACTACTGTAAATCATAAAGCTAAACGACAGACTAAAGCACCAGCTTATCTAGACTCTTATCATTGTTACTTACTTCACCAGGAACCAGAGTTTCCATCTCATCCTACACACACAACCTCCTATCCCATTTCTGATTTTTTGACCTATGATAAACTCTCTTTGCCTTACAAAAACTTTATCCTAGCCATTACTACCTCTTCTCTACCTAAAACCTTTAAAGAAGCTATCATGTCTGATGAGTTAACAGAGGCCATGAAATCTGAAATGTATTCTTTAGAAACAAGTGGAACTTTTTCTGTGTGTGAACTCCCATCAGGCAAGCATCCTGTTGGTTGCAAGTGGGTCTACACTATCAAATATAACCCTGATGGCAGTATTGAAAGACATAGGGCACGTCTTGTAGCTAAAAGCTACACACAGCTAGAAGGACTTGACTACTTAGACACTTTTTCTCTTGTTGCTAAGATGGGTACATTTCGGATGATTTAGAAGTTAGCATCTACTAAGAACTAGTCTATTCAACAATTGGATATTAGTAATGTTTTCTTGAATGAAGACTTGGATGAAGACATATATGGTGATACCACAAGGATTTACTCAGCTAACAGGCAGAAAATACCCAAAGAACTCGGTGTGTAAACTGCATAAGTCACTTTATGGGTTGAAACAAGCTTTTAGACAGTGGAATCAAAAGCTTTCTTCAATTCTTCTCAAAGAGGGATTTGTCCAATTATATGCAGATCATTCTCTTTTTGCGAAATACATTCCTTCCATCTTTCTAGCAGTTTTGGTGTATGTTGATGACATACTTCTGGTTGGGAATTGTGATGTGGTTATGAATGCTTTTAAGTTGGTTTTGCAATCATCTTTCAAGCTTAGAGATCTAGATCCTGCAAAATATTTTCTTGGCTTTGAAATTTTCAGAAATAAGACAGGCATTTCCATCAATCAACGCAAGTATACATTAGAATTGTTGAAAGAAGCAGCCCTTCTTGGTTGTAAACCTTTGATTATTCCTATGGAACGAAATCTGAGAATGTCAGAGTCTGATGGTGAGCTGCTTTCTGATGCCACTGTATATCGTAGGATTGTTGGCAGATTGTTGTATCTTACACATATGCGTCCATATATAAAATTTGCAATCCATAAACTCAGTCAGTACATGGCTCATCCACGATCTAAACATCTGCAAGCAGCTTACAGGGTTCTTAGATACCTGAAAAATGATCCAGGACAATGTCTTTTTTACTCTGCTTCTGATGGCATTCGTCTCACTGCATTTTCAGATGCAGACTGGTCTTCTTGTCCAGATTCCATGCGCTCTGTTACAGGTTACTGCATGTTCCTTGGAAACTCCTTGATCTCCTGGCGTTCTAAGAAGCAACATATTGTTTCAAGTAGTAGTTCTGAGGTTGAATATAGATCTTGGTCGATGCTACATGTGAGTTGATATGGCTTGATATCTTACTTCATGATCTGCATTGTGAGTCTTCTACACCAGCTATATTGTATTGTGACAATCAGTCTGCATTACATGTTGTAAACAATCTTGTGTTCTATGAAAAGAAAAAACACATAGAAAATGACTGTCACATTGTGCGTGAAAGACTACAAAGTGGATTCTTGAAAACTTTCCATGTTAAAGTTGAAAGTCAATTGGCTGATGTATTCACAAAAAGCAGTTCAGCCTGGTTTGTTCAAGAGTTTCATTTCCAAGATGAATCTTCACAGTTTGTTTGCTCCATCTTAAGGGGAGGGTAATAGAGGTTATAAACTGGAATTGCTAAACCGGATATATTGTGTATTGATTAAGCCGATTTAGTAATAGTATAGAAGTATAAATACAGTATAAATACAGTATAAATACAATTTACAATACTTGTAACAAACTCTGTTATTGAGATACAACGATATTCATTTTTGTGCTTTACTCTTCTTCTTCATCTTCTACTTCTCTTGGTTGTTGAATCAAAGATCTAATAAAAAATTCAAATTTTGTCATAATTTATGCATAATTTAGCATACTCTTAAAATTTATGTATAAAAAAGCACGGTAGCCATAGTTGGAGTTGGAATCAACCAACTTTCCGAGTAAGATATTTAGATACCTTGTGAACTTTTTTTTTAGGGTCACCAAACACCTTGTAAACTTAAGTTTCAAAATTACAGAGTAGATGTTACACGCTTAAATGGAGTAGAATTTTAGACTGAGATCGGATTCGACTGAAGTAGAAAAACCTTGAATTGTTGAAGTGGATAATTATCCACATGTTGAAGATAAAGATCAATGAGATATTTTATTATTTTATTATGTTAAATTCACTTGTCGGTTTAACCTAACCGACTTAACTCTTCTATATAAACAGAAGGATACATGATGTCTTTGTAAGAAGCACATTAATAAGAAAAGAAGAGGCATAACTTCTTTGATCTCTCTCTTCGTGCCCACTCTCTCTCATTCTCTCAATATTTGCATAAACATAATACAACAAATATAACTATTTTATAGTATAATATACAACACGTTATCAGCACGATCGTCTCTGTTTTCTAATCCGTTCTGATACCAAAAAAGTAAGGTTTATTTATAATTAAGTTATTTAAATTTATTTAATTTAAGTTTTAAATATTTTTCGAAAGGACAGGCACCGCCTGTCAATTTAAATTTACGTTTCTTAAAGGACAGACATTGCCTGCCAAGTTTTTTTAATTTATGCTTATACTAACAAGCTAACCACTTTTAATTTATGCAATTAATTTTTATTTTACGGCATCGCTAACTCAGCGTACAAGATGGCTAGGCCGTCGCGCACCTAACTTTTAATGTTACACTATTATGTTATGTTATTCTTAAAATTTTATTTCTTTTATTTAAAAGCAAAAATTTAAAGAACTTTGTTAAATTAAACATACAGTTATCATGTCAAATTTGGCGAAGCTCGAAATTATTGCCTTTGATATTTCTGGAAAGAATTATATGACATGGGCAGTTGGTGCAAAAACGTACCTAAAATCAGAAGGGCTTATTGAAACCATAGATGATTCAAAAGCAACCTCAGAGGAGAAAAAGGCGAAAGCCATGATGTTTCTCCGCCACCATATTCATGATGGTTTAAAAGATGAATACATTATAAAAGAAGATCCTGCAGATCTTTGGCAATCTTTGAAAGAAAGGTTTGATCACCAGAAATATGTGATCTTACCAAAAGCTAAACATGAATGGTTGAATCTCTGGTTCCAGGATTATAAAAGCGTGAGTGAGTATAACTCCGCTTTATTTGGAATTACTTCCAAGATGATATTATGTGGAGAGAGTGTTACTGACTACGATATGATAGAAAAAACACTCCAAACATTTCATCCTAGAAATGTAATTTTACAAGAACAATATCGGGCGAAAGGATTCATCAAGTATTCACAATTGATGCAAGTTCTTCTTGTTGCTGAACAAAACAATGA